>JAKSZP010002894.1:0-122065 GCA_022478985.1 Massospora cicadina | reverse complement strand
AGATATGTTTGCTCTATCAATGGCCTCCTCCCTTCCACCCTCCCTCCATGCTTTGGTGGTTGCAATCGCCATGTGGACCATCCACACGATTGTCTTAGATGCCATCGAAGGCTCCACCCCCACCCTCCCAGAAGCTGTCCACAGATTCCGGTCTCATTTGGTAACCACTTTCAAGCGTGGATGTTTGGATACCTCCCACCGCGTTGCTGACAGCTGGTCTCCTACTGGTTCCCATTCTGGCTCATCAAATCAGACCCCTTCCTCCACACGTGTTCAATTTGTGGCTACGGCCCCATCACACGTTCCCTCCCCCTTCCCATAAGTGGCGTTCCCGCTGACAACAAGAGATAGCATCGCTTCTCTGGGGTGCCTTTCCTGGTACTAAGTTTTGTCTCTTCTAAATCATATTCGGAAGTGTCTGTCCCATGGTCAGCCTTCCCCACAATAAATTAAATTAAATTAAACTTGTTGATGATAATTCAAACTTTCTATTGCAGCTTCATGATGTAGAGGAAAGATGCAATAATCCCCTCACCAGTAGTAACCTTGTCCTTGAAGGTAAGCTTAAATATAATGCTTCTAAGCTTTAACAAGTGTACTCTGGGAGCTTCATATTAAGTAGTATTGACTCTTACATCGCTCTGTTCAACTTGCTTTGAGAGTCAATGTATTTGATCCTTTAAAGGATTAAGATGATGCTTTATTTATAGAGTATGTCTTGGTGTAAAAGTCAGAATACTAATGTGTCCTTTGAGGATGCTTTATCAATCTCTAAATTCTTAATTCAGATGTCAAGATCATAATTTTTTGATAAGCGGATTAGTTTTAAGATTAAGAGTGTTTTCCCATCCTCTAATACTTCAATCCCTGATTTAAGTCCTCCTTATCTCTTTGCATTTAGTGCTCTGAGGGGCTTGTAACCTTAGCTCAAACACTTCAGTGAGATTATTCCAGTGTTTCTCAGCCCCATTGAGGCGATAGTATATTTAGTTAATGTCTTCTTGACTAGGCGATTTGCCTCTCATATAACTCTCCAATCTTACAAGTCGCTCAGAAATGGAATGAGTAGACACCTGAGTTGCATTTTATTCCAGTTCATACTTAACATGGCCCTTTGGAAATAATGCTTTAAGGTACTGATTGAGTTTCAGAGGTTTGGTTGGTCTCAAGATTATCAATTCAACATAGGGCTTGCTCAAGCTGTGACTCGAGGAGCTTGATCTGTTCTTTCTCATATTGTCAGCTAGTAGAAGCTTCAGCCACCATTTCACTATAAGCTTTGGTGTCTTGTCTTTGGAGCTCTAGATAAAAGCATTACGTAATCTCTTAGTATTCTGGTTTAATTCCATAATTTCCTTTCTGAGAGGCTCTATAGCTTTCTATAAATAAAAAACATCAAAATCAATGGTCCCAATAAGGGCATGGAGTTTATAATATAAAGAATCTGCTTTGATCAGATGATGGACGTCCCCTATACTTTGAGATGCTAAATTATATACCTGTTTGTAGGCCAACTGTAAGGCCCCTTGGGTATTTATATGATAATGTTTTTCCTCGTTTTGGACTACTAATAAATTAATGATATGGTAAAGTGCTGGGTTAAGATTTTCATGATGTAGCGATATATTGCACTTGAACTGTATGTCTCTAGGAGAACATTTGATTCATATAGCTACATGAGTGCTGTTGGAATCCAGTGGCTTGGGATGATCACCGGTGCTATGCAGCTCTGGATTTCTACAGTTGAGACAGGAGATGTTACCTTCTCTACTACTTGAAAAAATTTGTTAGGGGGTTAATTGACCACTCAAATTTAAAAATAAGGAAACTATTAACTAATAATAAAAGTGATTTTTTAGAGTATTTATTAATGGTGATGAAGGGATCAAGAAGCGAAACCTATTATAATGTCACTGCATAGTATTTAAATTAACTCGGGGCTTGGACTGAGATAGTCATCATTTTCATTATTAGCTTCAAGCCTATTTAGTAAATATGGGTGTTTGACCTATTGGAGCTCTTGAAACTTGGCTCGCTTTAATGGAATGGCTGATGGAGGGTTGAGAGCAGGTAGGACAAGTCTGTTAGGCAAAGATTTTATATATTTAAGCTAATCACTGAGAGGAAAATATTTGCACCTTGTTGGGAACCCCTCCAATCCTATAAAAGGGGGTGGTCTCCGCTTAGGTGGTTGAAGTATACTGGAAGTGGGCTGAGGAGGAACCTCCAATGGACTCCCCTGATTTCGCCACATAGTTGGTGTAATTAGGCTTTCCAAACTCAAGCTATTTGGCCAAGAAGCATTTACAAAAGTACTACCTGATTTGAGGGTTTCCACTGAGAATATTCCAGGGTGGTGAGCTAGTTAGGTAAGCTGGGGCCTCTGCGTGTCACAACTGGGGAAAGCCTGTGGAAACATGGGTGAGCAACTAACATCAGAACCAAGAGAGGTATGTGGTAATGTCCTTTAGTGGACTGAAAGAGTGTGGTATAATAGTGATGACTGTTTAAACTGTACTTGCATGTTATGCCACTCCCTGAGGGGAAAATATGGTCATGAAGAGGGGGGTATTTTTGGGCATGGTGCCTGTCAAACGGCCTCCCCATGAGCTTTGTAACGGTCAGGTTGAAACAATAATTACATTTCAACTTAAGATTCAGTTTTCTGAATCACAAGTCAAAATGCTATTTTGGGGTTTGAGGTTCATGTGGGCGCAGCGCTGGGATGTGACCATCCTGAGCTATTCTTTATGCTCCTAGGGGATGCAAAGAAAAGCGCGGAGGGGCTTCCCGGAAGGGTGACCTTAAAAGGTTGTGCCTATTAGGTTTTGAGCTCATTTTAGAATTCTTTCTCATTTCTCGCTCTTTTGTGGGTCTATCTGGTGGTCTCAGGGCCACTCTTGCCTTGTCTTATCTGGTATCCCATGGCGAACCTAGTTTTATCCTTAACAAAAAGTTGGGATTTGGTAGCAAACTGATCCACCAATTACTCTTGTTTTTTCTTATGCTGTTTTTGGTGCCCTATGTTATAAGGATAAAATTTGTCAGCATGTTATTTTCAAAAATAAATAAAACAAGGCTAATTTTAGGGTCAAATCCTCACTTACCTATGTATGTTTTTCTCATTTTTTTAATTTCCCTATATCCGAGGTTGACTTGGTGAGTATGATGCGTCAAAACACTTACCTCTTTGAACCTCATATCAGACATTATTTTGGCATTCATCCGCCAATCCAAAGGCAAATTGGCAGTTGAAAACCGGGCCATTTTTGTCCGTTACAAGCTAGGGTTGCACATGTGCAGACCCCAGACAAGGGAGGGGCACTACTTATTGGCTGCGCTCTATTGCAATTGCTTACAATAAATGCTGCAGTTTGATGAGTTGGCCTGAAGTTTTAGATAGCTGCCAGTTCAAGCATAAGCTGGCAGGTGGCAAAACGGATTGTCAAAATATGTGGATCACTCGCTTGAATATAGAATTCCTGCATGGTGAATTGGGCTGAAGTTCAGTCAGTGGATCCTTGATTTAGCCAGTTACTTACATTTTTATAAAAGTTCAGAAACACACTAAGCATATGAAAATGGCTCCTACTTTTCTGGCCGATTTTGGGTTTAATTTTCCAACAAAATTAAAAACTTTAGTTGAGGTTGGCAAAGTTGCAAACTGTGGATCCTGCGATCCCAGCTTGCTGACACTCTCCAAAAGTACTTTAGTTACAAATAAATTGTAGATATAATAAAATAGTTTTTTTAGACTAGATTGTTTGATGATCAGTCATTAGGCCAGGCACCAGTATTTATAACTATAGGGCATCTCCTGGCCACATCCAAGTACAAAATTTCAACAGATATTTTACCACCTCAGTTTGGCCCTTGAACTGATACAGCTGAAACCTTTTCTTTGGTTATTTGATGGCAAAATACTCTCAAAATTGGGAGGATTTTAGGTACAAAAAATTGCGATAAAAGCACGCAAAATTGTCCTAGGATCTTCTTAATTTGAGTTTCGTCATACTGCTGACAAAATATACCTTCTGTGAAATTCTTGCCTCAATTATAGTAGATGATGTACCCCTAATTGGGACATTGGCAGGTCTCTCCATTGTTATCACTAGGTACTCTCTTTTGGACGGTCCATGTGCAAGTGTATCATGCTGATTACAAGGATCTACATACAAATTTTGCCCTAGGGTGGAAAATTAATTACGTTGTTCATTCATTTGATTGTCCATAGGACTTTTAAACGTTAATTTTGGGTCAGTCCAAAATAATCTTGTATTTGAATTTATTAATATTGGTCCCAATTAATCAGGACTAGTTGAAGAGGATTGAAGCAGAGATAATTGGCCCAACTGTGCAAATGTATTTGGCTTGAGCTTCCAATAGAATAATTAATTAAATTGATGTTGAGTTGATCAACCTGGCCTAGTAGTTGCAGAGAAGGTTAACCTAAATGTGCAGGGATATTTGGCCCAAGCTTTGGTAATGTAATTAAATCACCATAGCAATAATTGTCCTGAGCCGTGTTAATGTAATAGGTTTTAATTAGATTACTAGTTCAAGCATTAGGTGGGAAAATCGGCCTGACTGTAGGTTGTCAAAGGGTTTATTTTTGAGTCAATCACAGAATTTGACATGGATCATGCAAGAGCGTGATAGCAAATATGAAAGGACTACAAGGCTTCCTTAACAAAAATGGGCTGGGAAGCATAACTCCACTGAAAAAGCAGGTGACAAAGGGGAGGGCCTTGGCTTCTCCTCCCTCAGGGGCCTTAAACCTGGGGGTCATCAGGTCTTGTCCCCTGCAAGGGGGATGAGAGGCATATCACCTATCTTAGCTGGTGCAGACGAGCTGCTCAGTACTTAAACAGGGCGGGCATTTGTCAGTTTAGGGTTTAGCATGAGCTAATTCCAATTGCAGTCAGTCCCACATTTTAAGTGGTGCTTAGGTTCACGTAGCCCTAGTGTGGTGGGGGGCAGTACCCCAGATCTTTATCCTAAAATAGTTTACTGAACTTGGACCCCTGGGGCTTTTAAGCTCAAAAATTAATCCAGGGTCTTTTGCATGATATTATCATTATTATCATTCAAAACTCTCTTCTCACAACATCAGACTAGAATTGTCCAACAAGAGCTCTGATAATAGTGGTTTCCCTTTTGAAGCTGGCTCTTTCTCTTGGGTTATTGACTCTAAAAGTAAGTCACATTCTCCTTCATTGGAAATCTATGTTAAGCGTCAAGATTCTAGGACTTCCATAGGGTAATCAGGTATGCCTTTAAATGTGAAGATGGGAATTCTTTCCATTTGGTCATCTTTTCAGGCTGTTTTTGATGTGCACTCAGCGGGTTACACTATCATTTAGATTGTAACAATGGTACATTCAATAATGTATAGGTATTGCTAAGCGTTGGCTGAGCACGCTGTAGTGATCACCAGCCTGTTGGGCTTTTGCATTTGTGGCTCAATTGTTCTGTGCCTAAGAAGCTCTAAAAGTCAATACTTTAAGCTGGCTAATACTTATGACAAGTATCTTATCTATTTTGAGGGTGCTAAGTTACTCTTAGGTCCCATCAGCAAGGGTATGCATCTTATGATAAGTATGGTGCTGGGATTTTTGCCCATATTCTTAGCCTGCTAGATTACCTGGTATCGCTAGGGGAAAAATACCTAAGGCGAAGTGAATTGGAAATCGGTTAGCCCAAGTCTTGGAGAAACTACATCCAGGAAATTTTGGGATATTCGCCTGGTTGTGTCCATTGGGCTCGATCTGGATGAATATTTAAGATCTCATTGGGTGGAGTTGACAACGAAATAGGGCATCTGATAGTGATTAACTATCAGGTGTACTGATTGAGATCGGTCAGGTTTCATCACCAACTGATTGGGAACGAATAGCAAGTTGCGAGGTGAGTGATGCTACCTGCAACTAGTGACTCGATTGGTTGGTGAGTGACCTGCCATAATGGGTAATAAGTCCCATTACCTAAGCAGGTCACTAGCCAAATATGGTTGGTTCACTTGGATTAAGAGGAAAACGTTAGGGACACGTTTTTGACTCTTTCTGTTTGAGGTCTTGAGGATGTACAATGACAGAATCCTAGCCAGGATGGGGAAGACCATTGCTGTTGAGACGAAAATGGGTGATTCAATGGCAGTAGTGCCATTTCATCGAAGAGGTATCAACTGAGGGTTAGACAGCCAAATCCCCACTATGTATATTCCCTATGATTTACTATTATAAAATCATGGTTTATAGTATTAACATTAGTTACATTATCAATTTGGTGTATTGTTAGACCATCAGCTTCTATTGTGTTGTTCTATCTCAATAATACTATTGCAGAGGGCAATAATTGGAAGACTCTCAGAGAGAATTAGTAAGGATCTGAGAGGGAATCTAGAGAAGAAGGAACCACAATCAGGGATAGCTTCCAGCTGTGTTGGGCTGAAAGATTGTCACTGGGGCATCTCAGCAAATATCAGGTGGACAAGAGCATAGGGAACGAATCCCTATGAGTACAACTTCAGGAGTATTTAATCAAAAATACTGGCTGAGCGTTGGGCTGAAATATAGTTCAATCTCAACTATGGATAATAGTCTCCATACTATTTGTTGCAAAATTGACCTTGGGCTCCGCTAGTGTGCCAGGCCAACCAGTATGAAAACTGGTGGCTCTTTGCTATTTCGCCTTCATTGGCGTACCAACCACTATAAGTCCTGCGTTCAACCTACCAACTAACCATCAACAGCTTCGCCTTCAGCCCCAGGCGTCCTCGGCGTGTGCCCTGGCAAGTCCTGCCCCCTTCCTGGGCGGCTTAGGAACTTCCGCGCTGCCCCACCCCTGCAACCCTTCACCAACCCATCTGGGCATGCTCCGGCAAGTCCATCCCCCTTCTTGGGTGGCTATGGCACCTCCCGTGTTGTACCCCGCTAGGGTTGGCAGCATGTCAGCTCATCCGCTGGTAGCCAGCTGGCCAGGTTCCCGCTGGTTCCTCATAGAGAGGAGGTATGGGAGCTGACAGCACTGGCCACTCCAGGCGTGATCACCCGCGCCTATTGGGGATCCCCTGTCCCACCTTCCCTACTCTAGTGGCTCTTGCTACTTCAAAGAAATAGGAAAAGATGTGCAAAAGAGAGATGTTTATTGGGAGGGAATGAACGACTATTTATACTACTATCAGGGCTACTGCGCCCAAGTGCTCTTTGGCCAATCATCTGTCTGAAATCCCATCAGCCTCTTGATTCCAAACTCTCTATCAGATCATAAACTTTCTTCATTAATACTTCATAGCGATTCCCTCTTAGATTTGCTCATCTGATCACTAAATTAATATTAGGTCAATCCATCCTTAGCATAAGTTGCTGGTCAATTGTATATAATCTCGTAAATTAATAGGAATTTGAGCATACTTGGCATGAGTTGCTGGTGCTCCAAATTGGACATGGAACCATTTTGAATGGTTTGTAATGGATTCATCGGCTTTCCACTGGAAACTCCCACAACGACCTTCAGATGGTATTTCAGCGGCGAACGCAGCTTCTGTCAAACCTAAACTCAAACAAGCATATAAAATTAAATAGTATCAAACTAGGCAATTAGCTGGCAATTACACCTGACTAAACGGTAAACCTAATTTGAATACTATCATAAGGATTCATCTGGTTAAAATCACAACACTATTATTAATTAATAATTCATTCAATACAACATGACAAAGTGAATGAGGAAATTGAACCTGTGCAGTAAAAAGGTTACTGGGTTTCTTACCTTTAACAACCACTAGAGTAAATTTTTTACAAGTTGGTGCTCACTACAGGGGTAGTTGAGTTGAAGAATATAGAAAATGATGTTCTATGAAGATGTTTCCATTGTTGGAAATAAATTAATAAAGGAAGTAATGAAAATAGAACGTGAAGTGGATCACGTTCAGTGGCGTTCACCCAGCTCAGAAGTGGAGCTCCGAGTGAAGCAAAATGTTATACTCAAGTAAGGGAAAATGACTTGCAGCCTAGATATGGAACAATCTAGTGCTGTAAGGAAACCAGTTCCACCGGACATCTATCTTGAGATAAAGAGTGTCAGAAGGGCCAACTTGGGTTGGAATTGGGCCCGCTGGAAATAGTACCAAGGAACAGCTGGATCAATCCAGGTTGAAATTGGATTTGCTCTAAATAGTCCTGAGGAGTGAGTGTTTAGATGAGGCATTGGAAGAAATAGGATTAATCAATCTGGAGAATTGGATTTCTATACCAATGAAGATATGAAGGCAAAACATGAAGTGATTAATCCAAGATAATGGAGAAAAATTATTTATATCAATACCACTCAATCACTGAACAGAAGTTACTGAAGACGAGTTCATCAATTCAGGAGAAATTTAATGGAGCTATATGAGGCCAAAACGACCTGTGTAATTAAGGATAGCCATGAAGGCTGAAAATCGTTTTCAAAAGAAAAATGATCCAGACAATCGGACAAAACTGTTGGCTAAAGGGATGCAAGGATCCAAAGCATCAGTTGCCTAAATAAGAGATGAAATTAGGACCTGTTGGACGAATAACCAGTCGGGATTAAAGGCCTAATAATTAAGAGTATTGCCAAAGTTAGCAAGAGTAGCCTATACTGAAGAGACAGCACTGCTGGTCATATAGTGAGAAAGGTCAATACTAATCAGAAGTATTGAGCCTAAGAGAAAATAGTTGCAATGTTCCCAGCGGACCTCTGAACCATTATATGGTTATGTCCTGAGATTTTGGTCAAGTCCTAGAAGAGGACCACTGAACCAAATGGTTGATTAAATCTTAAGAGGATAAGATTTTGAACCATGATAACTGGTAAGTTTAAGTACCCAGGACCCAGTTTGGATGAAGGGGAAAAGAAGGACCTCTGAGCCTTTTTGTAGGCTGCAAGTCCCATTGCAAAAGAAAAATACAAAAAATATATAAAATATATAAAATACTATTTTTTATGGTCTATGAGTTTTGGACCTAAGAAATGATGAGAAATCCTGATGGCTGAACGGAGGAAATTCCATGATTATGGGTCTCTCAATGAAATGGGATTACCAGCTGGGGTAACCGAAAGTATCAACCTATTGGTTGATTGAGAGTAGTTTGCTGATCTGTTGGAAGGCCAGCAAGATGAGGTGCTCAAATTATTCGAAAAATATTGGGAAGTGTTTGCTCAGGATGACCACAATTTGGGATGCGCATGAGATGTGATCCACAAGGTCAACACTGGAGAAATTTTACCAATAAGGATGAGGCTGATCCAGTAATCAAAAGCCACCGAAGTGTTAGTGGAGGATGAAATCAGCAAGCTAGTGAAGCATGGGCTTCTAGTTCCATTGTTAAGTCCATCGGTTGTTCTGATTCTGATAGTGAAGAAGAAAAATAGATTCAACATGTGGTAATTGACTACTGAAGGCTGAACAAAATTATGAAGAAGGATTCATATCCCCTACTGAGGATTGATGATGCGCTAGATCTTTTAGGAGAAGCAAAGTATTTCTCTGTGATGGATCTGATCTCAGGATATTGACAGATCGACTTGCCAAAAGAAGACCAAGAAAAATGTGCAATTATTACCGCGCAGGGGCTATACCAACCAACGAGGATGCCCCAGGATCTATGCAATGCGCCTGCAACATTTCAGAGGGCCATGGAAGCGATATTAAGCGACTTGAAGCTGTCATGCATCCTGGTATATTAGGATGAAATAAACGTGTTCATTAAGACATTTACTGATCACTTACACCACTTGGAAGATTTATTTAAAGAAACTGTCTACGGCTAACTTGAAGATCAAGCCAAGTAAGTGCCACTACTTTAAGAAAGAGTTGGAATACCTGAGATTCATAATCAACTCAAGTGGATTGCAGTCGCAAACCAAGAATATAGCAGCTATAGAACGTATGGCTGCACCAAAGAGTGTCCAAGACATCCAAGTGTTCCGTGGGATGGTTGGATACTATAGAGGATTTATTCAGGACTTTGCCCAAATAGCTGAGCCATTATTCAATCTATTAAAGGATCCAAAAAAAGGATTCATATGGAATGAAGAGGCCCAAGACTCCTTCAATGAGTTACGCCAGTATTTAATAGATTTGCTGATTCTGAAATATCTAACTTTTTATCAAGAGTTTAATCAAACTGATGCTTCGTTGATGGTGACCGGCGCTGTACTGAGCCAAGTAGATGAACTTGGGGACGAGCATCCTGTGGTGTATGTGAGCCGGACACTCTCAGCCACTGAGAGGAACTACATGGTGACTGAGTCTGAATGCCTTGCAGTCATTTATGCATTTAAGCAGTTTTGGGTGTACATCCATGGAATGTACTTTAAGGTAATACAGACCACTCTTCACTGCATTGGCTGCACAATTTAAAAGAACTGGAAGAACGACTGGCCTGATGGGCATTTAAGCTCCAGGCTTACGATTATGGAATTGTCCACTGAGTGGGGGCTTCTCACCAGAACGCAGATGGCTTATTGCAGTTGCCAATGGTCCAAATGATATACCTGCAGATGGATGAGCTATTCCAGAGAATGGTCGAAGGAAAAATTGGGGATGAGCCCCAATGAATCCAAGGTGCGCTTCAAAAAGCGATGAAAAAAACTAAGACCATAGATGGTAAGTATTCAAGTTGATCAACGGGAAGTAGCTATTATTCCTTGAAACTTTCAGAAAGAGCAGCGATAGTACAAGAAGCTCATAAGGTTGTCGGGCATGGAGGCCTGAGGAAAACAATCAACCATATTAGCCAGTAGTATTACTTGGAATCAATCAACTACAATGTCGCAGATTATCTAGCTTGTTGCGTGGAGTGCCAGATGCACAAGCCACATAAGAATACAACTGGATACTGACTGGTCTACCCTGGATTTGCCTGGCACACAGTGTCCATTGATGTGATGGGACCGCTAATGATGAGCATAGGGGTAATCAAGTTAATTATAGTTGCTATTGACCATTTGATAATATGGGTTGAGATGAAGGCCTAACAAGAGTAGATGCTACTAGTACCGTAAGGTTCATCCTGGATCAAGTATACTGGCATGGATGTCTGCAGGTCCTGCTTAGAGACAATGGGACCAACTTCACATCTCATGTGATCCTGAGGTTAAATGAGATTATGGGGATCTGAGGAGTCATGTCAGTACCTTACTGGCTGTAGATTAACGGACTGGTAGAACGGTTCAATGGAATGCTGGCCATGACACTGAGGAATCTAGTTGCAGGAAAACTTCTGCATGTGGAACGTACCTGAGTTTGGTGATGTTCACCTACAAAATTAGTCATCATACAGCAACCGGAAAGATGCAATTTAAATTGTTATATGGAAGAAAGGCCGCATTGCCACCAATTTTATATTCGGTGGTGGAACCTATGTCAGGGATGAGTACCAAGCAATACCTGAACCAACTAATGAGTATGCTGATCAATGTGCAATTGCAAAAATTCAATACAACTTTGAAGAAAAGGATATGAGCGAAATTGACATATGATAAGAATTGACCAGCCTTAGAAGATTATCCAATAGGGGAAAGAGTTGCCTATTGCGATATGCATGGTTTTGGAAGAAGAAACAAATTAGATGTGTTGTGTTTGGGTCCGTTCAAAGTGATCGCCAAGATGGCAACTGATGCTTACTACATCAAGAATCTCTTGGATGGAAGAGTTGTGAATTAAGTCCACAATAAGTATATGAAGCGATGGATCAATGAAAAAAATAAAAGAGTTCTCAAAGGACTGATAAACCATTAAGTTGGTCATGTCCTAATGATTAGGTCAAGTCCAAAAAAGGACCTCTGAACCAATCTAGATGGTTAAGTCTGAAAAAAGGACCTCTGAACCATAGAAAAATGGCAGGTTTAACTACCCAGGACCTAGTTTGGGGTGAAAAATAAAAACGATGGACCGCTGAACTGAAAAAAGGTCAAGTCCCATAGGAAAAAGAAGAATAAAGATAAAACTGATAAAAGATATCGGAAAAAAATTAAATAATAAAAATAATATAAACTGGATAGAGAAAAAGGCCGATAGATTTTATAAGTTTTATTTTTATTGACTGTCCTCAGTATGGGGATGATTCTGCCTATGTCACCTCTTGGGGGAGGGAGGATGGATCGCGGTATGAAGGAACTGGCCATCAAAATTAATATGAGATTGGATGCTAGCGAGGGTGAGACCTACACAAAACCATGTTCTTTGAGTGGACGACGAAACCTGTGAAAAAGTGACTAGGGGAAAGGAAATTGAGATGTCAGATGAAGCCAATTGCAAAGCCCCAGAGCAGGGAGGAATGCAACAGTATAAAAAGAGGCAATTGGCATATAACCCCGAGTAATCCTGATATGGCACAGGAGCCAGAAGATTAGTCTTAAGCGCCTGATGATGGGCTTTATCAAGGACACCAGACATGAGGGCTGGCAACAAAGAAGGGATGAATGATGGGGGTTGCCAAATCATGCCCCCTATCAACACCATTAGCGGAAGATACCAATGGGAAGCTCTGGAGATAGGATAGTTGTGTAGGGAGAAGATTGCATCCTGCAAGTGGCGACTATGGGATTCTCAGAAGCTAAAGCTGAATGAACAGTGGAACCAAGGTGAGCCTGTAAGTTTCATGGACTAACTTTAAAGATCTTGGCCATCAAATTGAAGAGTATAAGCGGCGGAATCCTGATCCAGGATGTTATCCAGATCAGAGGAATTAGTGCTAAAGTTAAAGCCTCAGTGACTTGGGCCTGGAGTTCAGCGTAGGGGAGCTCGAAGTGAATACTGTTACCAATTGAGAGCTCAGAGACCATAACAGCGGGTTTATAATATTGACTGAGTCAGAAGAGGAACTCAGGGAGCAGGTCTGACCCAGCAAGAAATGAACAATCCAGAGCAACTGGCATAATCTCTGGAGCATCTATGATGATGTTTGGAGATCAGCGAAAGGAGCTAAATCCATGAGAGTTTTAAAGTCCAACTCTGGAATTGACGGCAAAGAAAGAGTTGGCCAAGAGTTGTTTGATATGATAACCAGCCTAGTTTTGGAGGGATTAGTTACCGTTTCTGGTAATTTGACAAGAGGACTAGCTGCTGACGCCAGACTAGGCGTATGTGTCCTGGAAGGACCATAAAAGAGGTTCCTTTGAGCATCCTAACTCATCTGCTGGAAGAGACAGAGGTCTAGATCAGACAAACTATTCAGGAGTAGCTGGCAGCATGATTTGGAATTTGACATATGAGCTGGATGAGAGAGGGGATGTTGGACTTATATAGAAGTTGATATTATGCACTCTATAATCCATTAAGCTTTAATTTTGGAGAAATTAATCTCAAAATTAATGAGATAAGCTCTCCAAGGGAAGAATTAGGAATGACTTGAGCCAAGAGGTTATGAGCGAAATATCAAGGGCAAATAGAAATGAGTATTCTTAATTAAGCTGCAAAACGAACATTGACAGCAAGAGTCCCCTTTTTAGGACGAGGAGAAAATCAGGAAAACAAGGACGCCGGACCAAGAATCCTGAATATGACAGCAGGTCATGTACCCTGATGGGGGGAAAACTGGATCCTGGGACTAATATAATCACGAGTAAATTAATCAGCCTGGAACAACAGTAAATCGTGGGACCACGGTCCGAAAAGGCGGTAGCAAGGAGGAAGAGAAAGACCGCCATAGGCGAAGGTTATCCTGAGCAGCATTAAGTATTGACAAGTCTACTACGCTTGAACCAATGAAGTTTTTGACCAAGTGTCTGAAGCGGTGTTCTCATGCCCCAGTCCTTTTCTCGCTGAAAATCTAGGCAAGAGGGGGGATGTGTTGGGATTTTTGCCCATATTCCCAGCCTTCTAGATTACCTGGTATCGCTGGGGGAAAGTTACCTAAGGCGAAGTGAATTGGAAATTGGTTAGCCCAAGTTTTGGAGAAACTACATTCTGGAAGTTTTGGGATATTCGCCTGGTCATATCTATTGGGGATTGATCAGGATAAATACTTAAGATCTCATTGAGCGGAGTTGCCAACGAAATAGGGGCATCTGATAGTTATTAACTTTCAGGTGTACTGATTGGGATTGGTCAGGTTTCATCACTGACTGATTGGGAATGAATAGCAAGTTGCGAGGCGAGTGATGCCACCTGCAACTAAAAAAATTGATCAGTTGGTGAGTGACCTGCCATAACGGGTAATAAGTCCCATTACCTAAGCAGGTCACTAGAGAAATATGGTTGGTTTGCTTGGATCGAGAGGAAAACGTTAGGGACACATTTTCTGACTCTTTCCATCTGAGGTCTTGAGGATGTCCTATGATGGAATCCTAGACAGGATGGGGAATACCATTGCTGCTGAGACGAGAATGGGTGATTCAATGGCAATGGCTGCCGTTTCATCAGGGAGGCTCAACTTAGGTTAGATAGCCAAATTATCCACTATATATATTCCCTAGGATTTACTGTAATAAAAAACCAGCGTTTACAGGATTAACATTAGTTACATTATCAATTCAATGTATAGTTAGACTATCAGCTTCTATTGTGTTGTTATATCTCAAGAATATTATTCCAGAGGGCAATAAATGGAAGACTCTCAGAGAGAAGATTAAAGATCCAAGCGGGGAACTAGAGAAGAAGGAACTACAATCAAGATAGCTGCCAACTGTGTGTTGGGCCAAAAGAGACTGTCACCTGGGTATCTCAGCAAAGATCATGTGGACAAGAGCATAGGGAACAGATCCCTACGAGTATGACCTCATGATTATTTAATTGGGAATACTGGCCTGAGCGTTGGGCCAAAATATAATTCATACTCAACTACGGATAATGGTCTCCTACTATTATCAATTAATAATTTATTCTATACAATGTGACAAAGTGCATGAGGAAATTGAACCTAAGCAGTAAGAAGGTTACTGGGTTGCTTACCTTTAACAACCACTAGAGTAAATTTTTACATATGGCGAATAACGTTTGAAGTCAAGTACAAAAAGAGTTTTAAAAAGAATGATGTAACTTTATTTCAATAAAATAGGGGTTTTTATGCGTTATATTTAACAATAAAAATCCATAATGAAAAGAAATAATACTAATGGAGGGGGAATCCAGATGGGAGGCATTTAGTCTGTACATGCATCCAGATTATACCATAATTTTGTAGCTTATTTTTGACATGGAGTAAGATATGTTGAATGTTCCAAATTAGATGAGACTTGGTATTGCTTAGTGAACGTTGGGTAGATTCTTTGATTCTTACCCTTTTGAGGGCATGTCTTAATTTACTTCCTCATATGCCACCTAATGTAATGGTTGCCTTAAAACTTTAATGATCCTTCGTTTTAATCAATCACTATTCAATTTATAATATTTTGTTCAAAAGGTCCAATGTTATTTTGCTATCTTTGAATTTAGCCTTACCAACTAAACTTTTTTCCGTATGATTAATCAATGGTATCCTTTAGCTCTTCATGGATCTAGGCGTTGATTCTCTCGTCTGAGTTAAAACATCAATTTTATTATCATGTCTAAATTCTGTTATCTAACATCTGAGATTCAAATACTGTCATATAGAGCTGTAACCTCAAACCTATTGAAACTGTGCACAATTACCAGTCAGTGGCTATACATATCAACACATATGACACAGGGTTTTTAAAATGCTCCAGCTATGTTCCAATGAGTAGTAAATCGAATTTATCAAGATCTGATGATGTTGAGTGTACGATTTTAATTAGATGACATAACGGTGTTCAGCATCACATCCAAGGATCTTTTAGCACACCTGAAGTAGTTTTCACCCGCCTGAGGGAGAACAGCCTCAAGTTAAAGAGAAGCAAGTTTTCGTTTTTTAAGTATCAATAAGAGCTCCCTGACCAAGAAGTAAAACAAAAAAAATCAAACCCTAGCAAAGGAAGTCGGAGCTATGGCATTGATAAGTTCCCTTAGATATGCGAGGTGCAATTTTGTTCTTGACATGATAGGATAGCACTGCCAATTTATGACAAGCTTTGCGGGCATTACCAAGCTTTATAAACCTTTTGAACAAGGGAGTAGGTTCAATTTGGAATATGAACATGAAGATGCTATACGCCAGCTAGATCAGGAGTTGATGGAAGACCCAATACTGATATTCCCAGTCTTCACAAGACCTTCTACTTTTATCAGACGCCAGTGACGTGGGTATGGGTGCCATCCTAGCAGGGTTGGACGATGATGTAGTAAACCATACAATATATACTACAAAAAGACAATCACCTGAGTAGAGCGCAATGTCATGGTTACAGAATATGAGTGCCTAGTGGTGAACAGAGCAATATTCCAGATTTTGACCTTATGATTTTTATGTACACAATAAGATAACCATATTCACGCATTATTAAGATGGATAACAAAAAATATGACTCTAGATTTAAGACTTGCAAGATTAGCGTTTCAGCTGAAAAGAATAGTTTAAAATCCTGAACTGGGCCAGAGAGAATCACCTGAGCGTGGATAGCTTGTTGCATTACCATATCCAATTGTATATACCCAAGAGTTATAGGATTTACAAACTAACAGAAAAATCTGATGATGAATAGAAAGAAGAGGACCATGCAGTAAAGAAGGTTTTATGAGCAGTTCAAGATCAACGGTATTCAGATAAGGACAGCTGGAGAATTTAGTACATGAAAAATGTTTACCCTATGTAAAGCCAAGCAAACAATGGCAATCTCAATGGAAGTTCTCTATCAAATAGGCAAGAAAATATTTTAGGAAATATCCTTCAGATTAAGGAATAATTCTACTTTGTGATAATGTTGAAAGACATTAGTCAAGCGCTGGATCTTTGTGTTAATTTCATGCAATAAAAGTCACTCAAAAAGAAGTTGGAGAATCAGCCTGTCCCTCTGAGAGCATCCTTTCACAACATCAATGTCAAAATAATAGGATCCTTTCTAGAGCCATCTAGTAGTAAGAATTTTATCATTACTGTATATATAACTTCACAAGTGGATAGAAGCAATTGCAGTCAAGGTCTTTACCTCCAGAGTTACCATGGGATTTTGTACAACCATGTTATTACTCGCCACAGATGCCCTCAAATACTACTTCCTGATAATGGATAAAACTCAATCTCAGATTTTGTAATGCCTGAAGTAGTTAGTGTGATTCAAGAAGCAATTTACCACACCATAAACACCCTCTAGCAAAGAAATTGTGGAAAGGGTGAAGTAATTCTTGCATCAATTTTGAAGAATGAAGTTATCATGGTTTAAAACGGTACATCCTTTTGCCGTCAGCCCTCTTTATTTACCAATTATTTGCTCTGGCCTATTAGTTAGTAACTATTTAAAGTACTATATGTAAGAAAAAAATGTTTACTAAGCTTGTTAGCCCAGTGATGGATTTGGGTATGAAGATTAACTCTTAGAAGATACCAAGAATTATTGTAGGAGTTATTAAAGATTCATCTTAGTGTCAGCAGAAACATTAAGTCTCTTATGGAAGGTACCAAATAGAGTGACAGAGATTTAAGTTCCTCATTGTCAATATCAGATATCATACATGATGGGAAGCATATTTACCATTTGAACCCATGACAGAATCAACGCCTAGACCTAATAAGGGGCTAAAAGGAGTCACCTTAGTAAAAATAAATTAAAATATTGATAGTGGGTATGACTTAAATCGGCCTTGGAAAAATTACTTAAAACTAATTGAGCCTAAGATGCTCCACAATGAAATCCTGACAAATAAAATGGAAGATCATCAGAAGGTTATAAGACTATTACTTAAGGTGGCACCTGAGGCAAAAAATAGGACAAACCCATAAAATGGTAAGAATCAAGAATCTGCTCAACGATCAACCTAAGTGATACCACGTCTCATCTGTCTTGGTAAATTCAAAAATTATTTTGCCCTGACAAAAATATGCTTCAAAGGCATTAAATCCATAATGCATCGCCAAATCAAGAGCCTGCCGTCTAGATTTCACCATTATTAATTTTAAAAGTCCTTTTTCTTCTAAGTTCTATATTGTACAATGTGCTATATAAAACTCTGTATATATTAAAATAAAATTACGTCATTAATTCTAAATCTCGTTTTGATACTTTATCTTTGGTAAGTAAATCTTTCCATACTTACCATAGGATATATATTCTAGTTGAGGGGACATAAGCGGTCACTTGGGGTCCTAAAATGTACTTGTCATGCATCTTAAATGAACTCCTATATCAGACTAGAAGGCTCCTTAGACATAGCACCGCGCAAGCTTAATAATGGAAGCTTAACAGCTGGTGCTCACTACATGGGGCTCTGCCTATGCTTAACAATACCTGCAACTAGTTGATCGCACCATGGAATATAAACTGAGTGATAGTGTAACCCACTGGGTATAAATCAGTAAAGTTAAAGAAGATGGCTGAATGGGAAGTCCACCCATCATAATGTTTATAAAGCTCAAGAAAATCAGATGTAGATTCCTGATTCTAACCATCTAACATGAAATTCCAATGAAGGTGTTTGAGACTTTCTTCATGAAATCATTAACCCAGAAGAAAGAGCCAGCCACAAAAGGGCTTTTTCTATGGATTGGACGTTCATAAATCCGTATGAATCCAGTGATCTCCCAGAAAGTTATATATCGAGTGCAAATCTACCTTGCTATATCGTGTGATTTGTATACCAGGAGCTTTAAACTATCATGCATTTATAGGAATCCATTATGAGGTTCTCCCTAAGCATATTAATACACAATGAGCCTTACAGATGCCCCACAAACAGTTATAAAATCTAGCATCACAGAGTATATGGGTTTCCACCATTTTTTTAAGAGAACTGAACCTATATCATTCAACTCAATAACCAAATGAAGAATATTTATTCTGAGCTATCAATTAGGTGGGGGAAGCTATGAAGCTTCTCCAAATGGACAACTTGGTCTCAAAAAACAATACCAAACAATTACTTTATGCTTCTGCTGAAGAGCTATGAAGACAATAATTAAATCCTATGACAAAATAGCGGCTCAATCCTCTACTATCCATCAAGACGAGAAAAAACAGATCGCCCTCCTTGAGGCCCAGCTAGAGCAAGCTCTACGGCGAATTGATGAGCTGGTGGCCCATTGAACCCCTAAGATTTCATCATTATCTCATAATATTATTTCTCAAGTGGCCAAATTTGAACAGATCTTGATCTTTTGTGAATCAGGTGTCAACTCTTTAAATACAAATTAATTCAGCAAACTTGGATAGTGATATGAGAGGCAATAACCCAGTTGATAAGACATTAATTAATTCTACTGTGACCTCAATGAAAATGAGCATTGATGGAACACTCTTACAGAAGAGTTGATAGCCAAGATAAACAAGCCTCCTCAGAGTACTGAATGCAAAGAGATGAAGGAGGACTTGAATAGGCGCATTGGAGTATTAAATGATGAGAACAAGTTTTGTAAACTGACCACGCATCTGCTCGTCAACAAATATATGATCTGGACATCCACATCAGGAACTTAGGAATGATAATGTCGTTCTGATGAAGAATTAATATCCAGGATTTTATGCTAAGACATACTCTAGATAAAATGAAGCTACATCTCAATACTCTACAGGACTAATTATGCCAACTTGTGATTCAAGTTAATCAAAGCGACACACATACAAAATTTTCTAAAATCTGAAGCTCTTTGGGTACACTCTCTAATAGAATTAGAAGCCAATATCTTTAATATTACGTTCAAGGACAAGTTTACACCTTGCAAAGGGACTATTGCATCTTTCATCTACATCTATGATGCTGCAATGGAAGGCACAACCAATCATCAAAAAATCAATTTTATTTTATGTTGATTGAGCTGTATGGCTCAAGAGGGTAGGATTCTCATATGAACGATTGAAATACCTGGAGAGAATTTTAGGAAGCGCTCATTAAAGAATTCTGGTCTAAGCAAAAGCCTAAGTATGAAGAGACAGGATTTCATTAGGATTGCGCTACGGTAAGCTGAAGCCCAGGATGAATTTGCTAAATTATTTTATATTGATTCCCAAATGCTATTTACCTCAAAAAATGCTTACACTGAGTGATGTCGTAGCCACTTTCCTTGCTGTTTTACATAACATCCCTGACCTAGACATACATCACATCTGTCAAACAAAGTTATAACTCTATCTTAGACATTGAAGAAGCCCTACTCAATTTTTTGTTTTCACATGATAGAGACCTCCCCAAAAGTCCTACATAAAAACCAGATGTATACTATGGAGGAAGTGAAGCCTAGGATAGAGGAAAAATTAAGAAGTAGATACAAGAAGAACAACCAAGATATCTTAGTCAAAACATTAAAAAATTTGTAAAGGTTTTTGTTGCTCATGGTGAAATTATCAGAGTACAATTAATGTTACTCACTATGATTTTTGCCTACCAACCAGTTACTAAATTGCATTATCACTCAACAAATACTGATAAGTTAAATCATGAGGAACATGAGAGAATGCATTAATTACTCGTTGACTATCAATATGTTTTCTCCATATCAGATGTCGATTATGGTAACATGAAAGCGTGGACAAATAACATTTAAGTTGATTATTAAATTCTATCTGATTGAAGCCATATAGGAAGTCAAAGCAGAGGACGATACATTGAGACTGAGACTAATCAAGTACTGGACGCTATCTTACTTGTGCTCTACCAGAGTTCATGACCCTCCTTACTATTACTTATAAAGAAGAAGAATAATGGTCACAGAATAGTGATGGATTACTTGAAGCAAAGCAACCTCACTAATAAGGACAGCTATTTAATTCCAAGGATTGATGATGCTCTGGACCAACTCTCTAGCTCAAATTTCTTCTCCACGATGGAACTTGCCAATGGTTATTAGCAGATTAATATCACCTAGGACCAAGAAAAATGCGCGTTGATATCAATGATAGGATTATTTCAACCTATCCAGCTCCCTCAGGGACTTTGAAATTCTCACGCCATGTTTCAATGGGCAATGGATTACATCATGCAATAGCTTATAATCAGTTGTGTGGTTGTGTACTTAGATAACATTACGGTATTTTACAAAACCTTTATCAATCATCTAGGCCATCTCTAAACAGTTCTCAATAGCTGAGGAGCACTAATCAAAATAAAACCTGAGAAATGTACCTACTTCTAGCAGGAAATAAAACTTTTTGACACTTTATATCAAGGGAAGAAATCAAACCCTTGTACAATAAGAATGAAGCTATTTTCAAGATGCCTGAGCTTAAGAGCCTCCAAGATATTCAGGTATTCTTAGGAATGATGGAGTGTTACCAACAATCTATCCCTTATTTCGCTCAACTATCCAAACTTCTTGTCTGCTTGATTTCCAGAAATACCCTTTCATTGTGGAGTAGAGCAAAAAACTTCATTTAAGACCACAAAGGATTTGTGAAAGTTAAATCAATTCTATGAATCTGGACTATGAGAAGCCATTCATCCTGTTTATCAACGCCTCCAACTTAGCCATAGGCATCATTCTCTCACAATGAGTTAATAAAGACATTGACCATTCAGTGCCCTATTAAAGCAAAACGCTTTTTCAAAGGCTGAGCAACGTTATAACGTCATGGAGAAAGGGCATTTCGGACATTTGCCTACCAGGATTCAGAATAAAAATGTTGTGGGTAACAATCAGCTGAAAAGAGAAAATTTCAGAAATTTATAAGTCTACAATAATAAGGAAATAAATTCTAATGATAGTAATGATTTAATCAGCCATAAGACCTTGGCCAATTCTTGGTAGAACATGAAAATCAGGGTAAAACAATTTTGATTACACCATTGGCAATAAAGAATAAGATCAAGCAGTCAGATTACTCTGACCATGTGGTAGACCCTGGGATGTCCATTGGATGGTACTCCTCCAGCCAAAACCAGGTCAATAAAGCACTGACGTGAGGGCCACCCCTTTTATAGGTGTTGCGGGGGTCCCAAGGTAAAATAATTTCCTCTGATGGGGATTGGCTGAAGTTAATTAAATCATTACCTCATGGGTATGTAATACAAAAAGTTGTCAACACCCATCCATTGTTCAACCTAAGTGAAGCGAGTTCTCCGAGCTTTGATAGGCTGAGCTTACAAATTACCTAATTTGGAATTCCCAAGCTGTTTGAACGTTGAGCCTCGATGTTCTAAATAATATTTTTGATGTATTAAGTAGACACTTTTCTACCCAGCATGACGCCAAATAAAAATCTATAAATCCAACCATTTTTATAAATAAATTTGTTTAATTATTTTTCATATAAGTTGTTAGAAAAGCTCTTCTTATACATTGTTATATTAGAGGTAGATACGCACCAGCAAGCCTTTCACCAACCCAAAAATCCAACAATTGGTGCTTACTATAGGGGAGCCTGTACACTACAAAAAACCCACTAAAATGATGGAAATAAACCCTCAACTAGCCTCCATTGAACTCCAGCTAGCTAGTGCTTTTTCTCGCCTTAAACGGCTCAAGCAGCACTCTTTACAATGCCCTATTATAAGGAAACTTTCTCTGCGAGACAAGTTCATATTTGGTGAGGTCAGTATTGTCTCCTTCCTTTATGTTTATAAATCTGCTATGTAAGGAGCAATTGACTGGTGAAAAATCCAATACATTCTTCCTTATTTATTTGAAAAGCACAAGAAAGGATGGTCCCCACACCATCTAGTACTAAAAAGGATGGTCCCCACCATGGTCAACCTCAGCACTTGGGAAGAAGTTAAGCAAGCGCTTATTGATGAATTTGGCTATAAACAAATTTCGCTGCGACAGAAACAGGCCTTTATGTGCCTTAGTTTTCAAGAGGGAGAATTGAACATATATTTCGTTGAGCGCTTCTATAATAAAGCTCAACCTTTGTTGCTTGCCCAAATGTTCCATCTTGATGATGCAATTGCTGCTATCTTGGCTGGCTCGGCATCTCATTCCTCCTTGTTGACTCATCTCTCTTCTTTAAGTGCACTTTCAAAACTGTATGGGATATCAAGGAGGCTGTTTTAGCGGTTTCAGATATCCATGAGCTTGACCCTACACAAGGAGCTATATGCCAAGCTTCTACGCCGAACAATTTAGCATCTACTACGGCTGTTTCACTCTGGAAACCTGCTCCTACGGAGTTGCCATCACCCTCTGCTTCCTCTTCCCATAACAATAATCAGATGGTAATGGCAGTGATGGGAAGTGCTCTCCTTCGTCTTCAGTTCAAAGACTCAGCAGGTGAAAGCCGTCGCCCCTTTGCCTTACTCATCTTCTTTTTCAGAGCGTCCTTCCCAAGTGGTCCCAAACCTGGCTCCTAAGCCCAAACCCCTTTCTCATGTCCTAATCGCTCCCATTAACAAAGTGTTAAATGATTAGGTCACAAAAGCTATACCGCATGTTTTACAAAAGCACACAGCCACTGAACGACCCAAAGCTGTTGAAGTTAAAGCATCTACCTCCACGGTGCTTTCCCCTCAGCCTCTCATTAATATAACTCTATTCTGAAACCTGTCTCCCTGAGGCAGCAAAAGCCCCTAGTTTGAAGGTCAAAACTCGAGCTGTGATAATTCCAACAACTCCCCCCAAAGTTATAAAGTGGAGGAGCACCCCCAAGACCTATCATCTCATAAGGAAAGTCCTAACCCTACCCACCTCCTATGGGCTCCCTAAACTGCATTGATAACCCCCTGATGACGAGTCTAAGGGGGTGATGAAGATGTTGGTAGTTACGTTTTAGGAGCCCCTGGTGAAGTGGAGGTACCTGATCAAATGAACCCAGAAAGAGTGAATTGGGCCAAAATCTCTTTAAACTTATCTTTGGCATGATAGGGGTCTCGAGACTATTTGCACTGCCAGTGATGCTGACCAGCTAATTGCCACATTTCTCCGATATACCCAGTGCATTCAACCCCAGCAGACTATCCAGGAGAAATTCCCTGAAACGGCCAAAAGACTTGCCTCCACTTTTCATATAAAAGAGTTCCTTGCTCTTACCCCTCCTTGGGTGGCACTTTAACTAAAGTGGATGTCGTCATTAATAGAGTGCAGGTTAAAGCTATCCTTGACACTGGGCCCCCAGTGAACGTTCTGTCAACCTATCTCATTCAAAAATCAAGCTGGCCCCCAACCATGACTACACTCAAGAGTTTGGAACTGCAGGTCCAAACAATACCCGCGCTTTTGGGCATACTCTTCCCTTCCCATTTGTTTTTGGGAAGCTTCTAGAGTCAGCTATGGCAGTGGCTTTGACCAACAATACCTACAATTTACTCATCGGTACCCAGTTAATGCTCAAATATTAAGGGGTTATTAACTTGAAGCAAGGCTATCTCTTCTTGCTTAACTACAAGGCTTTTCTAATTCTAACCAATGAAGATCTTAACAAAAAATGATTAGGCTTGCACAGTTGAGTTTCCCTCTTCCACCTTAACATTACATTACACCACAGCAGGACGACATACAAAATTGTTGCCTCCATAAGTGGATGCCCTCAAGGGTATACCTTTCTATGCTTCAGAAGAGGTAGCAATTATAGCGGGTGAACAAAGAGTAGTTAACATAATATTACCCTACAAATCCCCCACAACTTCTTATTGCACCCTCTAGCATTAATGGAGTTAGTCCTTTGAAACCCAGAGTTTTGCCGGGTGTACTAGACCCTGCCTATCAATGACCTATCAACCTTCTGCTAGGAAATCTCACCAAGAAGGATATGATTAATAAAAAAGCATTAAGAGATCGGAAGGGGTATGCTGATTCCTCTTGAGGAAATAAAGCAATTTCACTGTATTGGATCTATAGCGGGTATGGGGTTAACCGCTGTCCAATCTTTATGTACCCTACCTTCAGTTCAAGTATCTGATGAACTAACCCCGTCTGAGCTGGATAAAGTTCACACCTTGCTAGATTCCTATAGCTACATCTTCTCTACCTCTGACACTGACTATGATTGCATAAAGTGTTTAACACATACTATTGACGTTGGTGATGCTTGAACAATACACTCCAAACCCTACCATAAATCCAAAGTTTAGAAGCTACAGATGTAGATGGAGCTCAAACAGCTGCTGAATCTGGGTCGTTGGTGCCTTCCTAAAGCCCTTGGTGATCCCGCTCCTATTAATAAAGAAGAAAATTGGGGGTCATTGGGTAGTGATGGATTACTGTTAGCTGAACAACCGCACCAAGAAGGGTAGCTACCTATCCCCCACATTAATGACTCTTTGGCCCAACTCTCTAGGTCTAAATTCTTCTCCGCCATGTACTTAGCTAGCGGGTATTGGCAGATGGACCTTTCTTCACAGGATCAGGAGTAGTGCGCCCTTATCTGCAGCGAGGGTCTGTTCCAACCCAATCGGCTACCTCAGGGGTTGTGTAATGCACCAGTTACATTTCAGCAGGCGATGGATCATAATATTCAGAATCTCAAGATGAGCTTTGTGATTGTCTATCTTGATGACATCACAGAATTTCCCAAAACCTTCAATTAACACCTTGCACATTTAAAGGAAGTGTTACAACGCTTACGGGACTCTAACATCAAGCTGAAGACCTCCAAGTGTACCTTTTTCCAAAAGAAAGTTGGATTTCCTTGGGCACGCTATCTCTCAAGATGGGATTCAGCCTCTCTAAGACAAAGTGGAAGCGATATTTAAAATGCCTGCACCAAAGACTCTTTGCAACATACAGGTATTATTAGGCATGATGGGGTATTACCATCAATTCATCCCTAAGTTCGCCCAGCTTAGTGAGCCCCTTGTACGTCTCTTGGCGAATAACACCAATTTCCATTGGGGTGCTGAACAAAAGGCCGCATTTGAGACCCTGAAGGAGTTGTTGCAACAAAGGCCAATCCTCTGCCACCCTGACTATGGCAAGCCCTTTATGTTGTTCACGGATGCCTCAGATTACGCTTTTGGAGATATCTTGGCTCAGCTGGATGTAAATGGAGTTGATCATCACGTAGCTTACTTCAGCAAGATGCTCTCTAAAGCTAGCGCAACTACAGCTTCACTGAAAGGGAATGCCTTGCTGTTTTACTTGTGGTCAAATACTATCGCCCTTTTCTTTATGGGACATCATTCAAAGTAATTACTTACTACGCCTCATTGAATTGGTTGCAGATTATGAAAGATCCCACTGGGCGGTTGGCTCGCTGGGCTCTTAAGCTCCAGTTTTACGACATGACCATTTAACACCAAGCTGGAACACGCCATATGGACGTTGATGGAATGATGCTACTACATGTCCTTCACCTTATCAATAGCGAAGCTGAGAGGTTGAATGACTCCCTAATGACTCCTGACGCATGGGCTGTGAAGTTGAACCAGTACAGAAGATGCTCTCTTGACATTTCCACAACATGAAAGTAGAGAATGGGAAATTATATATTTTAAATTTTATTTTTATTTGGGGAAGGCCAACCAAGGGACGAACACTTCTGATAAGTAAACTAATAAAATAAACATCATCAAGAGGAGGGCACCTCAGAGAAGCAAACGCTATCTCCTGTTGCCAGTGGGAACGTCAAGAAAAGGAAGGGGGGTTACGTGTGTAGGGGCTTGCGCCACTATTGAGCGTGTATGTAGGAAGGGGTATGAAGCGATGAACCAAAATAGAAACCAGGATGAGACCAACTGGCGGCGATAGGATGGTAGGTACCCAAACACCCAAGCTTTAAAGTGGTCCTCAAGGTGAGACTGGAACTGGCGTACAGCTTCCTGGAGGGTGGGAGTAGAGCCTGAGATAGCATCCAAGACAACCGCGTGGATAGTACACATAGCGATTGCTTCACTAAGGCACAGTTGGAAGGTGGTATAAGAGAAGCCAAGGACAAGGCGAAGATGTCCTTAGACAGGGTGAAAGGCTGTGCCTGATCCTGGGGAAAGAGATTCTGAACCTCATGCCAGATCGCTTTTGAGGGAGGGCACTCTTCTAGGCGGTGAACCAAAGTTCCATACTGGCCACACGACACAAGATGATTGCAAAGCATTAGAGCGCTCAGCAGTATGGTATACCCGTTTCAAGCAGTGCCACACATCGTATCAAATATGCGGCTGCAGAAGAGGGTGGTGGGCGTACAACCAAATGGTTTTCAGGGTATTGAGGGAGTAGAGGATGTTCAACATGTCCAGGTAGTCCACCCTGGCTATGATGGGGGATCTCATGATTATCACTCCGTTCAGAATGTCTTGGCCTTATACTTCCTGGGTGAACCGAGGAGTAGGGCGCCCCCTTTGGGCGGTGTGCCCACTGATGCAAATTCTCCACTCAGCACTCCACATTGAGATGAGAATTCTTTTGAAGTGGGGCGACGTCCTATGTGGGCCCGTAGCAGAAGGGTTTGAGGCAAGGTACTTTAACAGAGAATGGGGGTAGGATTGCTGAGGCCCAAGGCGTGGGAGAAGTTAGAGCTGGCCGCGCAGGACCAGTGCTGGGCTGAGACCGTTGTATTGGTGACTGCAGCGATCCAGGTGCCAAGAATTTTGGCGGCGTGGACCTCATAGTTGAGCTGGCCCATGCCATCACTATGGCGAGGGCCAAACATGACATACAGGCGCACTGGCGGCAGGCGGCCTAACCAAAGACACACTTGCAGAAGAACGTATAATGATTTGACTAAACAAAGGGAAAAAGCGATGGCGTGGGCCCCAAACCAAACTTTAGAAAGGAGCATAGAGCTACTAGTACTACCCTGCCTGTAAGGGAGTATGGCGGGATTTGAGGGAAGCTATGCGTTTCATAACGTTGTCTAAGATATGATGTTCCATAACCGTTGAGGCGTACCTCCCGCCTCCAGCCACACCCCCAAATGTCAGACTGGGCCAGCGGTGGGGCTTGGCACAAAGAGGAGCACAAGCGGGGCGGCGTGGGGTAGGCAGGGCAAGCGATCCCGTGAGCAAGTTGTTGAAGCAGGTAGAAAATGGGGCGCTGGGGACCAGTGGGCTTGATACTGACCAAGGAGAAAATTTTCGGTTTTGGAGGCGTTAAATGCAGCATCACTTACCCCGGAGTAAACCTGGATAGTATCTTCAAGCGTGCGTGCATCTTTATTGTTAGACATACCAAACACACAATCATCAGCAAATGCCAACATCTTGACTGGTGCTTGGCCTTGCACGTGGACATTAGTAAGGCTGGCATTTACATTGCGAAGAAGTGGGTTAAGGCTGAAGTTATACAAGAGTGGGCTTAGAGGGTCCCCTTGGAATAGGCCCCTTTGAGTGAGAACTACATCCGTGAGGAAGCCAGGGCCACGCATAGCCATTGTGGCAGATTCTGTGAGCAACATCACCCAATTAATGAAGCTATAGTGGAGGTGGAACTTGTGTAGGAAGACTCTGAGGTAATCCCAGTTGACTCTATCATAGGCCTTCTGCTGGTCTAAAAAACAAGTGTTACAGAAGCCGTGGAATAGCAGACGTTGGCCACGGTGTGTATGTTGTCCCAATTAGACCGTTTGGGAATGAAACCAAATTGCTCAGGGGAAATGAGAGCAGAGGCAACTACCCCTAGACGGTTTGCCATGATTTTTGTAAAAAGTTTAATGTCTGTGTTAGTAAGTGAAATGGGGCGCCAATTGGCCAAGTCCAACTTATCCCCTTTCTTGTACACATTATCATGAAAGACTATTGTCCTCCAGGGAGGAGATGCATTTCCATAAGGCTTTGGTTCATTGAGGCAAGCAATAAGGAGGAAAAATATTTGAAACATTTTTATAGAACACATAAGGAATGGCATCTGAACCTGGGCATTTATTGTATAGTGCACTGCGAATGGCAGACCAGACTTTATTCCGAGGAATCAAATTAAGCAACTCTGGATATCTGGAAAAGGTGCAGAGATGTGCACTTTTGAGAAAATTGTCCACTTCAGCCAGCTAAACTGGATCGGAGTGATACAATTTGGAGTAATAACTTTGTACTTTGATTGCCACTTTGGCTGGAGTAACCGCAACGGAGTGGTCTGGCCTCCACACCTGTGTGCAGGCCAAGCTCTGGCGCGGTGTGAAATTTTTTAAAAAAAGTAAGCGGAGCATGTGTCACCCACTGTTATATGCTTTGCTTTATACTGAACACAAACCTTATGCTTGTGTTGTCTTACCACTGCTTTGAGGCGAGAGGATACTTCTGCCCACTTAAAACCCCAATACAGGCTGTAGCCGGCTGCTGAGACATTGGATTCCAGATGGTCCACTTCTGCCAGCACGCGCAAAATGACTGCTGAGGCAGCCTATGAGCGACGTGATGAGATGTGGCAAGCCTGGCGGATGGTGTTCACTTTAAAGATTGACCAGGTGGAAAGTAGGTCTGCACATAATGGTGTGGTAAACTCCAGAGCTGAGGTCGCTTTGTCCACCCATGAGGAAAACCTGGGTGATGTGATCTCGGCTGGGCATAATTTGAACCACTTTAGCGCCTTTGCCGCTGGATTGGACAAAGAGAAGGAAACTGATACCATCCATTGGTCGTATTATCGATTTTTGTTGTTGTAAAGTGGGAAACTTGGGAATGAAACATCAACGGTGCGAGAATAAGGTCAATGCGGGACATAGACCTCAGCTGGCCGTTGTGCACATGGTGGCGAGCCATTTTTGGGAGTAGCGGTGCATGATTTGGAAGAGTATTCAACAACCCCAGGGTGCTTTTAAAACGCGAAGTTCTAAATGCCCCTGCGGGGGTGTAGATGATGAGGGCCAGCAATCTGTGGATGGGTTGGTCCAGCAGTTCATGTCACCAACAACAATTTGGGTCAGGGGGTAGCAGGAGGGAATTGACAGCTTAGAAGAATCCCTGACAATCTAATGCACAGGTTGGGGCATAAATGTTAACGACAGCATGCACTTCATCATCCCACAAAAAGGTGACAATAAGGACATGGCCGTTGAGGTATGATGTTGGCAAAATAAATTTAAAATTATGGGTCACTTGAACAAGCAACCACAGTGCGGTGACCAAAAGGAAAGGGAAGGGTTTAGCATGGTTTCCCACGTGTCCTCTGCACCGCGCGGACAGTGGACTTCCTGAATGGCCAGGATGTCCACGGGTAAATTATTTTTTAAAAAACTCAGTTTTCTAGCTTAGGACCGTGAGGCCTTGAGTCCAGTATGATCAACGTCCCTATAGTAAAGGCTCCCCCCATCGCACCTTAGGTGCAAGGGGAAGGCACCTGTGCCCTTCAGCCTTCTCTTTTTCAGCATGTCACTGTGTTGCAGCATGGGTATTCTGTGCTAAGGAGTAATGTTCAATATGGGTATCTTTAGCGGTGGGGTCTAGTTGGCTTTTGCCTTATATTTATTTCCCCCTTGGATAGTTTGGTTTTTGTGAAGTGTGCACTTGCGGTGTATCATCGCCTGTTGACAAAATTCCAGATTGTAGATAGATGGGTGACTCAGTTTCATTCTAGCCTTGGTGGAATTGGGCGGGTGAATCTAACTCACCCATCGGGTCATCAGCTAGGGTGGCTCAATCTGAATGGTGGGGATACTTGTGAGCTGCTTCTGCAGCGAATGATTTGATGTCCTCCTGGGTCTGAGCGGCTGGAATCATAGATGCGGTCATGGCCGCCGCCTTGTGGGCTGCTTGGCGTTCTTATGCACATGTGGGGACACAGGTTTCACTTGAATGTAGCACCCAGGCGCTTTCATGGGAAGGCTGCATTGGCGTCTAATGCCAGTTCATAGTGAGATCTGCGTTTCAAATTGCTTCTAGGATTATTTTGGGTTGAGTAATGCCCTCCTTGGTGAGCAGGTATGGGCCTTATGGCCAAAAGCGTGACAGAAGTTGCAGATAGGAGGCGCGCTATCCACAGTGACCCATAATGGGCGGGATTCTTGCCATCAATTTCCACAAAAGCGGTGTGAGGGATTTGGGTCAAATCTTCTGCTGCCCCCATGGATGGGGTGAGAATAGCAATTACTTTGCCCGTGCACAGTTCTGTCATGAGCGTAAAGTGCTGCATCTTAAAGGATTGGATTTCCCCATATTTGGTGAGCCCATCTTCAGGTGGTGCTCCAGTACAGTGCGCTTAACTGTAGTAGGTAGGAAGTCAAAGGTAACGAAAATTTGGTTGGATTTAGTCCAGCGAGTGCGTTTCATTTTGACTACCCATTGATCATCTGGGAGGTCCACCACCACCCACACTTTTGTGGCTTTGTCCACCACATTTTTTGTTTTTGAATTCAAGATCCAGCCAACCGTGAGGCATGGAGTGTGGTCTGACGTACGATGAATTTGGGAATTGTGTGTACATCTCCACTGTCAGGACTTTTGGGAAAGAACTTTAACTTGGCCCCATTTATTCAGGGCCCTGAAGCCCCAGCGAGTTAAGAGGCCATAAAGGCCCAAAGTAAAGCTAAAAACGGAAAGGAGATTGAGAGAAACGGGGAATTGATTAAAAGGTTCCTCAAGGTATTTATAGTCCCTCAATGGATCAGGAATGGGTGGATTTGGCATTAATTGCCAAAGCTGAGGAAACAATTAATACATGGGGATTAAGCATTATCAGCATAAGTTGCCAGTGCGCCCAAAAGGGTAATATGATTGGTTGGCATCCTCAGCATTATTTGCCAGTGCCAAATTAAATTAAATTATCAGGGTCAATGCCCAAGACTTCAGATCGGGCTTACCCCATATTAATGGGGGGCCCAATCTGGCATCCGCCCATAGGTGGGTTGCAACCTCCTAGTTGGGGCTTCCCTCAATTTAGGGAGAATCCTGGCATCCACAAAACTTCTCCCAAAGCACCGCTTTGTTATTTATCCAGGAAGACACGCACCCCATGCTCCACTGATAATTGTGGTTGGGAGTGCGGCATATTGATGAACTTGTTGCAGCACGCTTGTCAGGCCAAAATTTTCAGGGAAATGTTAACCGCTGGTTTTTACTATTAATTTTATCTATGCCACCGGTTTTGTTGGGGCGTTTATGAAACTTGGGTGATGTGAGGCCTGCATCTGTGCCCTTAACTTTGCTCGCCCAACTGCTACCCAACATTGGGTGCACACTAAGCTCCTCGATTAGATCATCAAACTTACCTAGGTTTTAATTAAATATGTTGCAGAAGTGTTTGCAACGAGAGAGAAAAGTTTTAAAATGTGAAATTATATAATAAAGTAGCAGAAAATTAGTTGCCCTATCTTTGGCCATTCAAGCGATTACCTGTCATTTTAGAGTTTCACACTATCATGGGGCATGGCGGAGTATGAAAAACTATGAGTGGGTAAAAGAGCGGTACTATTGGGAGGGCATCATGAAAACATAACTGAAGTCTTAAATTCATGCCTGACCTGTAGAAAACAAATTAGCTTAAGACTAATATCAGTATCAACCTACGATGCCCCAACAACCCTTCCTCCTTAAGTTTGGACGTGGTAGGGCCTCTTCCTCATACTTCAGGTGGAAATCGCTATATCCTGGTCAGTAATGATCATTTCACCAAATGGGTTGAATCAATTGCTCATCTCGCTCAGACTTCTAAAGCCACGGCCACCTTCTTACACCAGTATATCTTCACCTGGCATGGATGCACCCAGGTCCTACTATGTAATGATGATAAAATTTTACCTCACAAGTGGTAAAGCTCCTCGCCACTTCTATAGCTCAACAACTCTTCTCAGCCCCCTATAACCCATCCACAAATGGTGCGGTGGAAAGAGTTAGCAGAACTCTGGTATCAAATTTACACAAAATGGTCACTTCAGACCCTCTCCACTGGGATCTCTACTTGCCCAGTGCCCTCATGGCTTACCATATAAGTTACCATCACATCCTTAAGATGTCCTCTTTCTATGTGTTATATAGGCGAGAACCTGGGGTATCAGCATTATTAGCCAAGGATATTTTCTCTGAGCAGACTGATCCTGAACAAGCAATGTAAAAGTTGTCCCAATGCATCATCCAATTGCAATCAGAGGCCATGACTAATCTAGCATAGATTGTTACCAAAGAAGGCCAAGCCGCAAATGATCTCAGGGCTCCTCTTCCTTCATACCAAGTATCTGACTTAGTACTATATTACCACAACCAAATCACCTTAAGAATTGAAAAGCTCATCTCTATCTAGGAAGGGCCATTTTAAGTCACATAAAAGCGAGAAAATGAGTATTCTATCAAATCCCTCTCTTCTGGACTCACCATCAACCAAGTTCATGGCCACTTCCTTTGGCACTAATCTCCCCCAACATCCTTGAGGGGGTGATGTTGGAAATTTGCCTCCCAGTCTTCAGAATAATAATGTTGTGGGTAACAATTGGCCAAAAAGAGGAAATGTCGGACATTTGAAAGTTGTTTAATAAGGAAATAATTTTAATGATAGTAACGACTTAATTGGCCAAAAGACCCTGATTGATTCTTGGTGGAACCCCACAAAAGGGGTAGCATGATTTCAAATACTCCACGGGCAAATAAATAAGATCAAGCAGTCATATTACTCTGACCATGCAGTGGACCCAGGGGTGTCCATAGGAGGTACTCCCCCAGCTGAAACCAGGTCCAATCAAGCTCCAATGTAAGGACCACCCCTTTTATAGATGTGGTGGGGATCCCCCAAGGTAAATTTTTTCCTCTGATGGGGATTGGCTGAAGTTAATAAAACTTACTCTTGGGTATGCAATACCAAAAGTCAACTCCCCATTTATCATTCAGCCTAAGTAGAATCAAGTTTTCAAGTTTTAATAGGGTGAACTCACATATTACTTTATTTGGTATTCCCAAAGCTGTACAAACGTTGAGCCTCGATATTTTTAATATATTATTGATGTATTAAGTAACTTTTTTACCCCCGCATGGCGCCAAATAAAAATCATTAAATCTAACCCTACAGAGTAATTATTTATTTTTATTATTCTTTTATATAAGTAATGAGAAAAGCTCTTTCCTGTATATTGTTAGATTAGAGGTAGATAAGCACCAGCGATCCTTCTTCAACTCAATAATCCAACAGGGCGATAGCTGTTCTCCTAGTGGTGAAACATTTCTGGTCCTTCTTATACAGTATTAAATTTATAGTTGTGATAGATTACGCTTCAATAAAGTGGCTGAAAAACATGAAATATCTGACAGGAAGACTAGCCCTCTGGGCTCTCAAACTTTAGCACTGTGACATGAATATTGTCCACTGATTTGAAACAAAGCACATGAATGTATATGAACTAACTAAACCGCTCCTACTTTATCCAGATAAAAGCAAAGCTGGATGGTTACCCAAAATTTTAGGAAGCCAGAGCCTTGGAACGATGAAGTTGAACCATTTCAAAAGTTTCTATAGAGACTCTTAAAATACAAAGTTTTCTTATTGGATTAATCTACAAGAAAATAATAGTTGACTGGATACCTTACTTGTGACCTTCAGAATAAGTGCCAGTGGTAATGGAAGCCCACAATACGTTAGGACATTGAGGAGCTAAGAAAACTTATGATTTGATCAAGGATTGCTACTATTGAGAGAATACTGGACTCTGTAGTGGAAGTTTTAGATGCTGGAATCACTTGCAAAAGAAGATGCCGCGCAAGCAAAAGTACAATTATCAGTTCATGACCCCTCAGCAGCCGTTTCATACCATCAGTTTCGACTTCATAGGTCCATACCCTAGATCCATAAGAGATAATTAATGCATCCTTGAGGGTTTCAACATTTCATGAAGTGGACCAAAGCAGATGCTATTCTTGTGCAGCCTGCAACGGCTACTACTAACTTTTTATATCAAAATATACTTACTAGGAATGGATGCCCGCAGGTACTGCTATGCAAAAATGGTAAAACCTCAACCTCAAGAGTTGTTAAGATCTCAGCTTCCAGCATGGGAACTCAACAATTATTTATAGCACTATACAACTCACATCAACTAACGGGAAAATAGAGTGAGCTAATGGAACGTTGGTTTCAATATCAAAAAGATGGCCACTACTAATCCATTAAACTGATACCAATATCTCCTAAGTGCATTAATGAATTTACAGAATACATTTTCATCAAATCATCAAAATATCTCCCTTTAAGGCCTTATAATGAATTGAACCTGGAACCTTAGCTTTACTAGCTCTTGAAGTTACCAGTGATAATGCATAAGAGCCTGAGAGTGCGGTAAGAGGATTATTTAAAAATATAAAGCTTCAATTAGATGCAATCATCAATCTTGCCAAGATGATTACAAGAGAAGGTCAAGCAGCAAGTGAAACACTCCAACAGTTACCCGCATTTGATATTTCAGACTGAGCCCTGTATTATCACAATTTTATAGCACCCTGAGGAAGAAATTTAGATCACATATGGGATATGCTATACGCTATATCTTATAGATGAGGAAATAGAACTCATTCAAGTCTTCAGAAACTAAGTAACTATCAACTGCGTACATAGCCTATTCTTGCGTCAGTACTTCCATGCCAGGTTCTTTAGGATAGTTATGGCAGATATCAGGATACCAGACATAATGGGAAAAATATTAACCATTTAGCTCCCACAACAAAAACAACGCCTGACCCAAGAAGGGGGCTAAAGGACTACCTCGATAAATCACCTGGAATAATTGATAGTCATTATTACTCACATCACCCTCAGAAAAATTACATTAGTACAAATTGAGCCTAATATACCTACAATAAAATCCTGCTTAATCAAAAAAAGGTTCATCAGAAATAAATGCTATTAGTACTCAAGGTGCTATTCAAGGAAGTAAAATTAGGAGAACCCACAAATTGGTAGGAATTAAGAATCTTCTAAATTTCAATATAAGTGATAACAAGTCTCCTCTGCTTTGGTAAATTCAAAATATCTTTATGCCTATCAAAAATTACTACAAAAGCATTATGTCATCCAGAGTTCATCGCCTGACCAAGAGCATGCCATCCAGATCTCCCCTCCATTAATTTTTAGTAATACTTTTCCTTTGTGTCTAAATTAAAAATGTGACATTTAAAGACCTATTATATACTAAAAAATTTATCTGTTAATTCTATATCTCATTTTGGTACTTGACTTTAATAAGTTCATTTTATCAAAATTAACATAGGATTTTATCTAGTTGAAAAGACATAAGCGGTGACTTGGTTTTCTTTATAATAAAAAGTATACTTGTTGTGAGCCTTATACGACTTTTAGTATTGCCTGTCAGCTTCTTGTACATAGCACCATAAGACTTGAAAAATAGAAAGCCCAACACTCATCTTTTAATAATAACGGAAGGTGATTTTTTGCTATATATATAGAGGACAACCTGAGAAGCTTCAGGCCGTCTATATGGTACCTGCTACTGTTGTAATAAAAAGATGAACTGAGCACTCTATGAAGATGATACAATACCATAATATATAACTGAGCCCATACGTGTTTTGAACCCTTTCCTAGGTTTTTTCTTGGTGTTATAGTTTTGAAACTAGCTTAACTAAAGGAGTTAGTTCCTCACTCTATGGAGAGACCCCTTCAGAAAACCCCAATATACTTGTTATTTATACCTGACAAAAAAAGTTTACCAGATTAATGATAGTCTCCTCTAACATGGACAATGATCAAAAGTAATTTATTAAAATTCAAAGTCCCTGTAAAAGGCTTAATTAGTCTAAGTATCTTGACAACGGAGGATCTTGCATACCCCTGACTGTCAGAAATTTTTGAAAAGCCTTTATCTATGATGTCAGAGTATGCACCAATATAGTTCCAGTCAAAAATTGAATGCGCCCAATAACACAAACGGCGTCTAAAGACCTCATCTGATAATGACAATCTCTTCCCATTAATGATGCATTATTACTATTACTCCATGAAAAGAGGGTTTTCTCAATCAAGCAACATCATTTAACTTCACATTACCAGATAGAGGTATGAAGTGAGTTCAAAACCGCATCTGATGGCATAGAATAGGTTATTTAAAATCCTCAAGAGCCACAAGAGTCACAATAGGGCTAAGAACACCAGTCACGCATTTACAATAATACAAAAGTTCTACAGTATAGTTTGTGGGGAAAGCTAAAAGATAAACAGAATGAGTGATATAGTCTCTGCAAACTTTGAAACCAAGGTGAGAATGCAAAATCGCATTATACACCAAAATTGAGAGGTAAATCTTAGTGTCCTAGTTTATAAACCTAGATTCAACATATACTATATACTCTCCATATTTTGAAAAATAACTTTTTCACAGAATCTGTTTCGATTTTTTGTTTCAAATTGGTGTTAATAACGCCAAATTACTAAAAACAATTACTGGCAAAAGTTTGTAATTAGCCTGACTTACCAGCAGAGGTTAGGAGCACTGGTGTAAGGCGTGGGGGAGCCCAGGTTTGCTCTTGTTCCTAAACTGGTGGGTTCCTTCAGCCACCATATCCAACCAATTACTGTCATTGTGAGCACACAACCTCCTATCTGACTAAGGCTAAAACATTTCAGCGGGAGCATATTGGACATGATGTGCTCCACGCTACACCAAATGCTCTCCAAAAATAGCAAACTTAAAAGTTAGTAGATAGATAATTTTATATAAATTTATACAAACCTTAGAGAACAAAATAAGCCAGTACCATCACAAGTAAGAGCACTAGCTTTTATGTATGAAAAGGTATTACATCTTATAGTGCTATTCTTGGGTCTGTAGCTCTAGAGGAGCATCTTATCCAGATGCAGGTTCCAGAATTTGTGCTTGAAAGGAGAGGGTCAGTTCACGAGTTGGCGTGAGTGCTAAGGGTGGGGAGGTGGTAGGGATCCACTATTGTCTGATTCCTGATTCAGATTTCTTTAAACCTTTTTATTTTTTTTTGTAAACTGAGATGCGCTCCATGCTTGAAGGTCCAGCTCTCAATCAACAGCTATTTTCTAATTTCATTTGAAAGGGATACTGGAGAAATAATAAAAGAGAGTAAATGGGGCCAGAACTTCCAACATTCCTTGGCAAAATTGCATTTTCATATCTTATGCATTGTAATGCTGATAAATATTAATAGATTTTGATTTTGGGAAAATGGGTGGCAGTATTGTTGTACTTACCTGTTGTGCTTATATACGTTTTGGTATATGTTAAAATCTTGGGCTTAATTGCTCGCTTTTCAGCACTGGATTTCAACTGCACAGAGTCGTGGATCCTGGCGTTAATTATTTTGATAGACTGAGACATTAATAGTATGAAGACTATTATTATATTTGGCTGCCCAAAAGCCACGTTGAGAGTAAAGTCCAACGCTAAACTGGTGCTTCTTCTTGAAGAAACAGGTAGGGAACACTATCCTTATTCCCTTTTTGCAGAGCCAGGAGGAGATCTTGGAATTAATAACCTTAGGATATCTGATCCTTGCACCCTTCTCTTAAGAGTAATGTTAAACAACCAATGTTAAACAACTAAATCTAATATCAAGTTGAATCTAATTTTATTAGGGAATTATTTGGGTTTTTATAGTTAGAATCGGCACACAACTTTTCAGCTGTATGATGAGAATATTTGTGCTCCTATACTGGTTTTGACCCTTAGTGTTAGGTACCAAATCTCGTTGGGTACTATTGCCTTGGGTTTTCTAGGATGCATAATTTTGGGCGTTTGGCGGTCCAAAAAATAGGTAATAGGCACACAGAACTGATTGTTTTGACCAATGATGATTCCACATTTCCTCCAGCATTCAAACATTTTGGTATGTTACCATGACTCCAATCCATTCCATTCTATACAATTCCCTATAATTTGGCTATCAAGGATTATCCAAATATCAAATTATTGCTTAATTTTATTGGGGATGACTCCCAACGAATTTATCATCTGTCAGCAGCCTCAATTATTATCGGGATGATGCCCAACAATAGTTCATAGTTGGCAACCTCAAATATCATTGGGGATTCCACCTGACAATATTCTCATTAGTTGGCCACTATTGCTGACCCTCTACAATTATATCATAATCATAAAATCTCATAATTAGTCAAAGAGTTGGACTATGTGGTCATCTGCAATTCTGACACATCCCCCTTCTTGACCAGATATCCAACGGAAGATAGAACCCTCAGGAGGGGGTGGAAGGCGAGTCAGTAAGGGCGTACGGCTACCAACCTGAAGGTTGCGGGTTGAATTCCCACCCTTTGCACATCGATTGGGGTGCCAGCCAAAGGAAGCTATTGGCGGTTAGTAGGTCTAATAACACGAAAACCTTACCCATGATGTAACCAGAAAAATTTGAGTCCCAATCTGGAGGTGGAAAAACTTTCTTCAATGGAGTTGACCCTGTTCAGGTTTCATGTCATTTCTTTCTTTCGGTAATGTCTGTCCCCTGGTCAGCTTGCCTCCGTTAAATAATAAAAAAAGATAGAACCATCAGGAATAGAAGCCATATCAGCTGGAACTCATATTTGGTTTGTCATATTTCTATGTCCTCAGTGTAGTGCAGGTCTGCCGCACTCAACGCCCATATATTATTCTCAGTGCAATGACTTTTATCCTTAATTCTACCCGTTGCTGCCTCTTCTTGAGCATGGTTCCCTTGACATCATGCTGCGCCAGTCCCATCTTCACATCAGTTGCAAGAGATCAACTGGTCCACCTGTACAAACCCCAGGATGGGTTGTTGGCACTCTTGCCACCTGTATGAACCCCAGGATGGGTTTCAACATCTTGTTGATAGGGACTATTTCAGAGGACCTAGTTTCATCCCTTTCTGATCCTGCCGATGCTCAGGACTTGTGCCCATTAATTTATCCCTTACTCCACACCCAAGAGGTGGGAATTTTGCTAGATGCATCACTATTCAAAAATAAAATTGTTTTCTAATATTTTCTACTTTTTTATATTTTTATGCATTTTTTTCTTTTTCTTTTTTTTCTAAGTCCAATATGTAGGTATTTTGCGTGGACTCTATTGATTATGTGACCATCCTTGGTATTCTTGATTGTATAGGTATCATTCGCTGACTTGACAATAGTTTTGAATGGTTCATCCATAGAGCGTCCAACTTATTTTTTTCTCCTGAACCTATGGGTATCACAATAGGCTACCCTATTACCCACCTCGTATTCATTCAATGGAAGTTGATTCTGGTTGTCAATTTCTTCGCATTGATTCTTTTCCTTAATGTCATATCAAATGCCTGAGATTGTAATTCAATCAGGGTATCAGCCAGTTGGGATAGACAATGTTCAGCACTCATCCTCAAAGATGACTCTACTTCTGAATACAATATCAGTGGCAATGTGGCTTTCTTCCCGTATAACAGTTCAAATGGCGTTTTCTCAGTCGCCAAATGATATCTAAAATTATAGGCGTAAGTGACCAAACTCAGATATGCTCCTCATGCAGAAGTTTTCCCTGTGACCAAATTTTGTAAAGTTTGAGGCTAGAGTTGCGTTTACTCTTTCCACCATTCCGTTTTTTTCTGGGTGATAAGAAACAGATACAACACCGCGGATTCCCATTAATTTGTTAAGCCTGAGAATCACATGTGAAGTAAAGTAGGTTCCATTGTCACTGAGAATGACTTGAGGGCATCCATGCCGATATATCACTTAGTCTTGTATAAACTTTGCCATGCTTATTGCGTCTACTTTGCTGAGGGCTCTCATTTCAACCCATTGGGTTAAGTGATCTAGTGTGAAGATAATATACTTCACTCCTATGGTGTTGATGCTTAATGGTCCCATAACATCTAAAGACACCGTGTGCCATGCAAAACCAGGGCGTACTGGCTGGTATCCTATGATGCTCTTGTGCGGTTTGTGAAGCTGACATTCCACACAGCAGGCTAAGTAATCCGTGACATCATAATTGATTGATTCCCTAAATAATACTGGAAAATATGATCCACTGTTTTTCTTAGGCCACCATAGCCGATGACCTTGTGAGCAACTCAAATGATTTCTGCTAGTTCTGATGGTTTAGGAAATAAAACACATTTTCCTTCAATTATTTTGTATAATTGATTGTTCTTAAACTCGGTATTTTCTATGGCTTTTTGTAAGGTGTTCCTAATTTCTTGGGGTTCATCCCCAATATCCCCTTTGATTATCCATTCAAATAGTGCATCCGCCTGATGATAGATCACATGAACAACTGGTAATTGAGACAATACGTCGGCATTCTGATGTACTACTCCATCCTGATGGATAATTTTGAAATCATAGGCTTGCAGCTTTAAAGCCCATTGGTCCAACCAGCCTTCTGGTTCCTTCAGGTTATGAAGCCAGCGCAGGGATGAGTGATCAGTTATGACTATAAAGTGCATTCCATGTATGTAAGCTTGAAATTGTTTGCAGGCATGAATGACTGACAAACACTCTCACTCTGTCACGGTATAGTTTCTTTCCACTGGTGATAGTGTTCTACTCACATAGGCTACTGGATGTTTATCCTCATTGTCATCTAATCGACTTAGAACAGCTCCAATCGCCATTAATGAGGCATCAGCTTGGATGATGAATTCCTGACTAAAATCTGGGTATTTCAACACTGGGCTGCTCATTAGATATTTTGGAGCTTATTGAATGACTTCTGAGCCTCTTCGCTCCAAACAAATCCTTTTTTTGAATCCTTGAGTAGGTGAATTAGAGGTTTGGTGATTCCAGCAAAGTCTTTAATGAATTGGTTATAGTACCTGACCATTCCCAAAAAAACTTGAATATCCCAAACACTATTTTGGGATTGACATCCACTCAATAGCCTCTATTTTCATGGGTTACAGTTGTAATCCGTTAGAGTTAATCACAAACCCTAAGTAATCAAGTTCTTTTTTGAAAAAGTGGCATTTTCTCAGCTAAATTTTTAGATTCGCCACTGCTAACCGCTTAAAAACTTCTTCCAGATGCTCCAAATGATTAGAGAAGGTCCTACTGAAGGCGTTAATATTATCTAAGAAGACTAGCATACAGGATAGTTTCAGGTCACTAAGTATTAAATCCATAGCTCGCTGAAAAGTCACCAGCACATTGCATAATCCTTGGGGCATTCTGGTCAGCTGGTACAGTCCTTGTGTAGTAATTATCGCACATTTTTCCTGATCTTCTTTTGGAAAATCATTTTTACAATAGCCTGAAATCAGGTCCATAGCCAAAAGTATTTTGCCTCCTCCAGGCGATCAAGTGCGCAATTAATTAGGGGCAGCAGACAGAAATCTTTTTTAGTGATCTTGTTTAGTCAGCGATAGTTGATCACTACTCAATTTGATCCATCCTTCTTTTTTACCAACATGATTGGACTCGCCCATAGGCTTGATGATGGAATGAGTAGCCCATGCTCCACCAACTTGCTTATCTCATCGCTGACCTCCACTTCCACTGTCCTTGACCTACGAACAGGTCTCATTCATATTGGCGGACATTCCCCTTTATCAACTTTGTGGAGTATGTTTTTTAAGCATCTTAAGTCATGATCATTCTAAGCAAATATCATCCAATATTTTTAAAATAATTGGAGCACGTCCTACGGCTGATTTGTAGTTAGATTGGCTAGCTTCTCGCGATCCACTTTTACGTTGACACTTTTTATAACTCCCACCAGCAATCCTATTCTGGAAAATGAACCAAATTCATGAAAAGCGTATAGCTCCACCATCGGGAGCAAGTGCAGAAATGCAATGGTCTAGATTTTTTTCAATTTCCATCAGTTTTTCTCCCAGATTGGCTACTAATACTCATTTGTCTTTGTGACCTGGCATTAAGATCCCCAGTGCAACCCACAGTTCAGTCCTTGATTTTTTCAGGGATTAACAATTTCTCTATAAAGTTGTTTGAAAAGTTCCACCATTAACCCTGTGTTAACTATGATTTGAGCCCCCAACGGAATAGTGTTCGCTGTGTTCACCCTTAGGGGTATTCCCCAATTCTCAATAATTTCAATCAGCATTGGTTTTCATTTCCATCCAACTAGTTTATAGTGAATAGGTATAATGCCATCACTATAAATTAAATTGACAATGTTATTCTTCTTTGTCAGCGGAGTTTTTCCTTTCTGCTAGTAAACCAAAGGCAACGTCTACCCCAATATTGTCAGGGTATTTTCTTTGAAATCACATTTCACTCCACACTTCCTCAAGAACTCTGTCCCGATAAGTATGTCATAGTTTAGATTGGACAATATTATAGCAGGGGCTGGCACCATCAGCGATCCAAACCAAAGTGGTAGCACACTGTAGGCTCCACATGAGATGGTAACGTCTGGTCCAGTCATTCCATACTCTTTTCAGTGCTCCAAATCTGGTGAGATTTTCATACGTTTTACTAATTTGGTGGAAACAATGTTGATTGGCGCTCCATTATCAATTATGGCTCGGACTCTTATCCTATTGACTAAAATATTGACATAGGTACACTCTGAGTACTGCAATAAAGTATTTACTGAATGGATAGCAGCCTTATTTGCCAATTCAAGTGTATGAATAAACTGAGCGGATAAATTGGGGAATGACTCCTTGATTGCGCTGATAGGTAGAGAAACGTTAGCCTCATCCAACTTCGTTTTGACTAGGTCTTCAGGGCTTTCCGGCGGATCTCACTTTCTCAGCTAGTTGTCATATGTAGGGCCGAGTGACCTCGCTAACAATTTTGGGATTGATCCCCTTCACTTGGGCTCAAGTTATAGCATTAACATCCAAATTAATTCCCTGATGGAGCGGATCCGCTGAGTCATCATCCATTAAAAGATCAGAGATATCGATCTCCTTTCACATTACGTCAGGTGGGACAGGTTTACCAGCAGTACTAGATAGTTCCTAATCTAGACTGCTGGCCCTTTTCCTAAATCTGAACTAGTCTCTTGAGGTTGAATGAGATTTATCTGATCCTTCAGCTTTTGTTCCTGACACTGGGCAATTACATGGCCCAACTTCCCGCATTGAAAACAGCAGTTTGTTGATTTGTCCACTCATTTTTGAACTTTGGGTTTACTTCCTGACATGACTCTACCCTCAGATTCTTTAGGTGGCTCAGCGAATTTGACAATATTTTGGGCCTTCATTTGAATTACTTTAAATGTACAATTGGGAGCATCAAACGTGGCCCTAAGCATCTTCAGATGGTCTACCATCTGAGAAGTTGTTGTTTCAGTCACTAGCGCTGCTACCATAATCTGATGCAAATCTCAGTAGGGCTGAAGTGCCGACTGCATGGCTATGCAGGCGTCAAACTCGCTTAACAATTTGCTCCTGCCAAGATATGAGCTTCTTGGTAAAAATGGTCGATGAAACAAGCCAGAGTCTCATCTTTGAGGAAATTTAATACCTAAGAACTCTTGTTTTTTATTTGCCATCCAAGTAGGGCTTCCAAATTTCAACATAATGGCAGCTTTAGCTTCCGCGTATGACCAATTGTCTCCATGGAGATGAGGAAGCACCAGATTTTGGCAGTCCATGCTAAGGCAGTTCATCACGGTTACTGCTTTTTGTTGGTCCCATAGCTGAACATAGTCATCTCAAATAAGCGGAAGAATGCTGGGGCGTTATCCTGATGAAAGGTGGGCAATTTTGGCGTATTTTGAAATTCCTCAGTTGTTCCTCTAATAGGAGATCCTGACTCAGCCACTCGAGAAGCCATAAGAGTGACTTCAGGAGTCATTTTTAACACACCAGTAATTGGTTTAGGCATGGTCTGGGGCGGAGAAGTCTTATTGCTTGGCGTTTCACATGCGTTTGCTTTGGCATCATTCGCCTCAAAGTGTTCACAATAACATTGGTGTTTCTCCAAATCCTCGATATGCTTAGTCATTTTCACCATCTCTTCATGAAACCATTGAATGAGTTCCCAATCCGCTTCCCATTCAGTCTTCTGGAAGAAAAGTTTCCTTGAAGAGTTCTCCCTCTTTCCACTTTAAAGAGGCAACTTTTCCGCATAAGTTGTTATTAACTATTACTAGTTGTTTGAGCGTTTCCTCCATCTTGATCATATGCTCCTCCAATGAACTAACATCAGCCTGAGAAGCTGAGCTGAGCACATTCTCATTGACAGCCTGTAGTTCCACCCAGAGCTTTTGAAGCTCTTCCTTAAAAGACATTGTTATTTTAAATTGTCTTTCAACAACTCAACTACCCCCTGTAGTGAGCACCAATGTTAAAATCTTAGCTTTATTGCTCGTTTTTCAGCCCTGGATTTCAACTGCACAGATTTGTGGATCCTGGCGTTGATTATTTTGATAGACTTGGGCTATGATAGTATGAAGACTATTATTATAGTTGGCTGCTCAAAAGCCATGTTGAGAGTAAAGTCCAACGCTAAACTGGTGCTTCTTCTTGAAGATACTCTGGTAGGGAACAATATCCTTATTCCCTTTTTGCAGAGCCAGGCGGAGATCTTGATATTGCTAACCTAAGGATATCTGATCCTTGCACCCTTCTCTTAAGAGTAATGTTAAACAACCAATGTTAAACAATTATTTCTAATATCAAGTTAATTTTAATTTTATTAGGGAATTATTTGGGGTTTTTGTAGTTAGAATAGGCACACAACTTTTCAGCTGTCTGATGAGAATATTTGTGCTCCTATACTGGTTTTGACCCTTAGTGTTAGGTACCAAATCTCGTTGGGTACTATTGCCTTGGGTTTTCTAGGATGCATAATCCTTGGGCGTTTGGCAGTCCAAAAAATAGGTAATAGGCACACAGAACTGATTGTTTTGACCAATGATGATTCCACATTTCCTCCAGCATTCAAACATTTTGGTATGTTACCATGACTCCAATCCATTCCATTCTATACAATTCCCTATAATTTGGCTATCAGGGATTATCCAAATATCAAATTATTGCTTAATTTTAATGGGGATGACTCCCAACGAATTTATCATCTGTCAGCAGCCTCAATTATTATCGGGATGATGCCCAACAATAGTTCATAGTTGGCAACCTCAAATATCATCAGGGATTCCGCTGGACGATATTCTCATTAGTTGGCCACTATTGGTGACCCTCTACAATTATAACATAATCATCGAATCTCATATTCAGTCAAAGAGTTGGACTATGTGGTCATCTGCAATTCTGACAGTATGGTTGCTGGATTTCTCTACATGGAAGCTTTTTTTTTTTAACAAATTAAGTGTTAGGACAAAGGGGTTAAGACCACTTGTCCCTTTCTAAATTATAGGCCAGAAAACCCAATCATTCTGGGTGCTGGATTATACGTAATTACTTTCCTTAGGCGGAAAATCTTTTCTGTGGTTAACATCCCTTGAGTTGTAGACATAACTAGTATTTTTGCCTAAGTAAATAGAGTAGGCCAACGCTAACAAAAAGTGGCAAAATAGAGAGTCCAGTTTACTTCCTAGAAACATCGTTATATGGGACTTTCCTTGGTCAATATCCATACACACTTAGCTAATATCTATTCTCATTACCAATTGGGGATTCTGCAGCAGGTTGTTCATATCCATCAAATGGGATTCATACGCCACATAGATAAGGTTTGAACCCTAATATTAGGGGGTTTTTAGCAATTAATATTTGACTGCATTAGTCAGGGACTGTCCCTTTTATGAAGAGAGCTTGAAATTTTTTTAGGAATATCCACAATAATGATTTCAACCCATTTTGATGGTTTAGTTCAATTCCTATCATTAACCTAATCCAAAACTCCAATTTGGGTAGATATATTGACAACGCCCCTCTTGAGATCTTGGCATATGGAGGAAAACATAAGGATAAAGCAACTATGTACGTGATATACCACAATACCCTGAACAACATCTGAAATTGAGTGATTCTTGCCCCACTTAAAAATGACTTTGTATGGCTCCAACTGGTTGGTGCCTGATTAGTTATTATGACCTCCCAGCCAATGGTGTTAGAAAAGGACTAGGTCACCCATCTGGAAGGTTGCAGAGGTTCAAGTTTATTATTAAACCGACTTGTTTCTCTACTAGTTGTAGCATATAAGTTTCTTGGAAGCTGAGCCTAGTATAAATATTTCATTGGCAATGCTTTGCAAATAACTTCAGGGGCATTAGGTAAAGCTTGGTCCAACATTGTCTGCATTTTATAAGGCACCTGAGAATTTCATCCATACAAAGCCTGGAAGGGAGAAATATTAGTTATTTGGTTATAGCTTATTCTGTGTGTCAGGATTGCACTAGGCAAATATTGGGTCCAGTGGAGAGGGTCAGTCATGGCCATATTACAGAGGGTAGCAGTTAGGGTACCATTAGTCTGCTCTACCATTACATTGGTTGCAGGATGGTAGGAGTGGAAAATACCTGGGTGGATCCTAATAGTTCAGATAAATCATTCATAAGCGATAATCAGAAGTTTTGACCATTATTGGAGAGAATTATGTTAGGCAACCCATGATGGGTCATATATTGAATATGTAAGAATGTGGCAGTATCTTTTTCCAAAGTGGATGGTAGCAATACATCTTTGATCCACTTAGTTAAATAATCCCTGGCTAGAAGGAGGAACCAATGACCATTAGAAGCTCAAGGGAGAGATCACACAACTTAATGCTAATAGTATGGAAGGGTTCATAAAGTGGAACCACTGGATGTTGAGATCTGGAATTAGGCTCGCTTGACTTTTACATACAAGGCAGGACTCTGATAAATCTTGGATGGAAACAAGAATTCCTTCCCAGTAGTATTGAGTTATAAGCCACTGGTAGGTTTTTCGAATTTCCCCATGGTTGATTTGCCAATGTCCCTTTAATATAAAATAAGTCTGAATTGAAGGTCGTACATAGGGCAACCATTTTTTGGTAAATGAGTTTGTACAGTTGGCCGTTTTTGAATTGAAGATTGCTGATCTTTTTTCTAATTCCCTCTGAAGGGTTGAGGTTCATCTTTCAATAAATGTGATTGAGCAAGAGATTGTAGAGACAATCCTCCTCAGGTTCAGTTAGAGATGGTATGGGTAGCTTGGATAAGCAATCTGCATTTTGGTGGATGAGCCCTGGTTGATAAATAATGGAAAAGTCGTAATTTTGAAGTTTTAACGCCCAATGTGCTAACACTCCATCATAATTCTTAATTTGCTGTAGCCATTGCAATGAAGCATGAGCAGTAATAAATGTAAAATGATTCCAGTATAAGCGGGGTCAAAAATGTTTAATAGCCAATGTGACCGCCAAGCATTTGTGCTCTGTAACGCTATAGTTACATTCAACTCTGGTTGGGTTTTGCTACAGCATGCGATAGGATGGTCTAATTAGCTTTACAAAATGCTGCAATAGTATGGCTTCTGTAGCTATATCACTAGCATTGGCAAATAGGAGATATGGTTTATTAAATTTGGGATGTATAAGTACTAGTGAATGAAAGAGAGCTGAGAAAAAAATCTGGATAAAACTTTCTCTCTCATTGCAATCACTTTTGCAACTTATTCAATTCAAGTCTGATTCTAGTTTGATAATCTCACAGAGGAGATTAGTTTGCGCCCATATCAGGGAGCAGTTGGGCAAGTAAGGTAAGAGGAGCAGGTGGTAGGCCCATGGCCTCAAACGTTCAAAAATGACCCGGAGAAACTGGCGGAATAGAAAAAAATATAAAAAAAACCGGCGGTCATTATTTCCCCAGAAATCCTCACTTGGCAAGCGCAATACAACCAGTACATCAACACGCCACACTCCCAACCACTCTTGTCGGTGGAATATGGAGTCTGTGTATTTCTGGATATCCAACAAACAGCTCTATGGGAAAAATTTTGTGGGGATGTGCACACTTTTTTCCCAACTGCAATGTACATCGCACCTCACTCCATGTCACGCAGTTGGCTAGACCTTGGTTTCAAAAACAAGGAGGCGGTAGACAAAGCTGCTGCGGTGTGTGTAGTGATCGACCTCCCTGAAGGGCAATGGGTCATCAAAACCAAACGCACCAGATGGACAAAATCCAACCAAATTTTCCTCATGTTTGACTTTTTGCTTACTACGGTAAAACGTGACATTTTGGAGCAGCACCTGAAAGATGGTCTCACCATTTATGGCGAAATACAATCTTTCAAGATGCATTGCTTTACGCTGATGCCACACCTGTGCACTGGCAAAGCCATCGCAGTTCTGACCCTCAACTGAGGAGATTGCAAAGGACCTAACCCAGATCCTGCACTCCACATAAATCAATATTGAAGGGCATACCACCCACCCTTTCCGGGTAACCATGGGCAGCGCGCCCCCTATCTGCACCCACTGTGATGCATTCGGCCATAAGGCACATGCATGCCCCACCAAGGAGGGCATCTCATTCCAAGAGCACCCCTCGGTGGCCATGGCCAGCGGAGAGGCGCACTATGAACCAACTGCAAGCACCAAAGAGGCTTTCCCGTGGGGAGCACAAGGCTGCTACCTGCTGGTAAAACCTGTTTCCCCACAAGAGCGGAAGAAGGCCAAGCAGGCCCACAGGGCCACAGCCAAGGAAGCAGCCAAAGTCACCACCGCTATCCCACACTCCCAATGCCAGGAGGACATTAAAACCTTTGCGGTGGAAGCAACTTGGGAATCCATCAACCAATCAGAATGGGAAGCTCATGCCATTTGGGCCACCCAATCTGAGGATCTGATGGGTGACTCAATTTCACCCAATCTTTGCAACCAAGCTCCAGTCAAAACTGACTTGGGGTCCAACCTACCTTAAAATTTTTTTTGACCCCAATTGTTGGTGCACCGAACTCATCTGCACTGCTAAAAATTTGTTTGACGCCAGGGAAACAAAAAGCAAAGGCAAAAGCCAACGCGAAACTTTCTGCTAAAATCAACAAAACTACAATAGCGTTGCTGCAAACACCCACGCTGCCATGAAGGCCCATGGGGATCTAGAGGAGGCTAGTGGGCCTGGGTGCCCACCCCTCGCACCTAAGGTGCGATGGGGGAAACCTTCACTTTAGGGATGTTGAATATCGCCAGACTTAAGGCCTCACCATCCCGGGCTAGGAAACTAAGCTTTTTACAAAAAAAATTTACCCGTGGATATCCTGGCCATCCAGGAGTCCTAATATCCGCGAGGTTCTGAGGATGCTTGGAAAACTATGCTCCTCCCATCCCTATCCTTCTGGTCAGAGCACTGTGGGGTGCTAGTTCAGAAAAACAATTTTCTCAAATTTTTATCATTGGAGTCCTTCCTCAATGGCTGAGTCCTTATTGTCACTTTCTTGTGGGCTGACGTGGCACATGCTATCATCAACATCTATGCCCCAACCTGTGCATGAGAATGTCAGGAATTTTTCTTGTCAGTCAAATTACTCCCATTACCCCCAGACCCTTTTGTAGTCGGTGATATGAACTGTTGGCTAAACACACCAACGGACTGTTGGCCTTCCTCCTCCACGCCCCCCAGGGTCACATAGAACTTCGCGTTCTAAAGTCCACCCTTGGGTTAATGGATGCACTGCCTCAGCAAGCCCCGCTGCTCAAAAACTTGATGTGACCCCACGTCCACAATGGCCAATTAAGGTCCATGTCCCGAATCAACCTTATCCTAACACTGGCAAAATTCTAACCTCACATTTTCTACTTCCAAACAACGAAAATTGAATTCTCTGACCACCAGCTGGTCTTGATAACCTACCACCTACCTGTCACAGTGGCTAAGGCTCCACATTGGTACAAACTCCGCCCTCCTGAACTTGTGTCGCCAGGATTTTCCACTTGGGTGGAATCAGCAAATTTGGCAAAAGAGTTTGTTACACCATTTTGCACGGACCCCATCTCCACATGGGCAGCCTTCAAAGAGGATACCATCTGCCACTCTCGCCACCTCTCCTCCGACGCTCACAAGCCACATCAGCCATCATCTCGCATGCTCTGGCAGAGTAGGCACACCTGGAGTCCAACATCCCAGCCACAGGATACAGCCCTGCATGGGGCCAGAAGTGGGCGGAGGCAGCTGCCCACCTCAACGCGCTCGAAAGGCAACACAAACATCAGGTTTGTGTTCAGTACAGGGCCAAACACATTACAGAGGGCGACAAGTGCACTGCATATTTTTTTAAAAATTCGCACCATGCCAGAGCGTGGCCTGCACACTGGTGTGAAGATCGGATGATTCCATCGTGGATACACCAGCCAAAGTGGCAATTAAAACACAAAAGTATTACTCCAAGTTATACCAATCTGATCCAATTCAGCTGGCCGAAGTGGCAGAAAGCTTGACTATACCCACATCTGCACCATTTCCCAATACCCAGAAATAATAAATTTGACTACTCCAAACAAATTATGGACAGCCATCCGCGGTGCACCAAACTGGAAATGCCCAGGCCCAGATGGCATTCCATATGAATTCTATAAAAAGTACTTCAAATATATATCCCCAATACTGCTTGCCTCACTTAACCAGAGCCTTCTGGAAACACGCCTCCTACCAGGAGGACAAGAGGCCTTCACCGTCACACTCTTCAAAAAAGGGGACAAGCTAGACTTAGCCAACTGGCGCCCCATTACTTTAACTAACACGGATACAAAAATTTTAACAAAAATCATGGCTAACCATTTAGGGATTATAGCATCTGCCACCATTTCCCCAGAAAAATTCGGTTTCATACCCAGAAGGTCGATTTGGGACAACGTGCACTCTGTGGCTAACGCATGCCAGTCCACAGCCTATGGGGCACTTGTATTCTTGGACCAACAGAAGGCCTATGATAGAGTGAACTGGGAATACCTCAGGGCCTGCCTCCATCAATTCCGCTTACCCCTTCGCTTCATCAACTGGGTGATGCTGCTCACGGAATCTGCAACAATGGCAGTACGTGGCCCTAGCTTCCTAACGGAAGTAGTCCGCCCTCAAAGGGGCTTGCGACAAGGAGACCCCCTTAGCCCACTCTTATACAACTTCAGCATTGACCCACTACTTCAAAACGTGAATGCCCAACTCACTGGGGTCCACGTGCCAGGCCAAGCCCCAGTCAAGATGATGGCATTCGCAGATGATTGTGTGGTTGGGGTGTCTAATAATCAAGATGCACGCGCACTTGAAGCTCTCATCTAGGAGTATTCCCGGGTAAGCAACGCTGCACTGAACGCTTCCAAAACCAAAATTATCCTCCTTGGTCGGTCTCAGAACTGCTGGGCCCAGCGACCAGTGCCTAGCTTGGCCCATCTGCTCGCACACGTGATCGCCCTCCCAGCTCACCCCACACCACACCACTGGTGCTCCCCTTCGTGCTACACCCTACCATAGGGCTGGTCCGCCATCTGGGCATGTGGGTGGAGGCAGGCGGGTACGCATCAGCAGTAATGGAGAGTTGTATTCTAGACAACGTGAAAAAGCGCATCGCCTCCCTCAGAGCCCACTCTACTTCCCTTACTGGCAGGGTTGTTTTAGCAAACTATATGCTCCTCTCCAAAGTCTGGTTTGGAGCCCACGCCATCCGCTTCTCCCCAAGCTTTTTCAAATCCTTGTATGCCCTGCTGCAAGGATGGCTTTGGTCAGGCCGCACACCACCAGTACGGCTAGAGGTCATGTTTGGTCCTCATCATCATGGAGGCATGGGCCTGCTTGACTTCAAAGCCCATGCTGCCAAGATCCTGGGCACCAGGATTGTGGCCGTCACCGCTCATACGCTCCCCTCCCAATAGTGGTCCCACACGGTCTGCTCCAACTTCTCCAGCGCCTTGGGCCTTAACAATCCATTGAACCCTCACTCCCTGATGAATTACCTGGCTCATACCCATCGTCCACAGGTCCTCATGGGACTAAAACCCACTACAAACGAATCCTCCTCTCCATGCAGAGTGCTGAGTGGAGAATTTGTATTAGCGGACACACAGCCCAGAGAGGCCGCCCCTCTCCTCAGTTCACACAAGAGGTACAGGGGCTACCCATCCAAGATGGCGTGATCCCCACACAGCCCCATGTCCTATCCAGGGTGGACTACCTGGACATGATGGACATCCCTTGCTCCATTGAGACCAAAAAACTTTCTGGAAATACGCCACCATCCTCTGTTTCAGCCTCAAATCCATTCCTATGTGTGGCGCTGCCTGAGGCGGGTTACCATACAGCTGAGCGCTCTAACACTTTACACTCATCCTGCGTCGTGTGTGGCCAGTATGAAACGCTGTTCCACCACCTGGAGAAGTGTCCTACCTCTAAAGTGATATGGCGCGAAGTTCAACGTCTGCTGGGCCAGGATCAAACACATCCCTTCAGTCTGTCAAGAGATATGTTTGCTTTATCAATGGCCTCCCCCTTCCACCCTCCCTCCGTGCTCTGGTGGTTGCAATCGCCATGTGGACTATCCACACGATTGTCTTAGATGCCATCACAGGCTCTACCCCCACCCTCCCAGAAGCTGTCCACAGATTCTGGTCTCATTTGGTGGACCACTTCTCAGGCGTGGATGTTTGGATACCTCCCACCGCGTTGCTGACATCTGGTCTCCTCCTGGTTCCCAGTTTGGTTCATCAAATCAGACCCTTTCCTCCACACGTGTTCAATTGTGGCTACGGCCCCTTCACACGTTCCCTCCCCTCCCCATAAGTGGCGTTCCCGCTGGCAACAAGAGATAGCATCGCTTCTCTGGGGTGCCTTCCCTGTTACTATGTTTTGTCTCTTTTGGGTCAAATTCGGAAGTGTCTATCCCATGGTCGGCCTTCCTCACAATAAATTTAAATTTAAAAAGAGAGCTGAGAAAATAGATCAAAGGCCTGCTGTTGCTCTTCTTTCAATCGAAAGAGTATGCCCAACTTCAATAAATATACTAGAGGCTTATAGGTGTCGGAAAAATGAGGAATAAACTGGAGATAATATTCCACCATCCCAAAAAACCTGTACATCTTGCTGGGATTTTGAGGGTACATCTTAAAAATGGCTATAACTATATCGTCCATTGGGAATATTTTGACTTTACCTACTTTATGGCCTAAATATCCATTTTTCTCTGAAAGAAGGAGCATTTTGACGGCTTTAGTTTTAACAAGGCTGCCATAACCATTGAGATTGCTATAAATGAACTAAGTGCTTATAAAAGCTCTCAAATAAAATGGTAATATTATCAAGATATACTAGCACACACAAGCTTTTTAAGTCACCTAAAAGTCCTTTCATGGCTCGGCGGAAGGTAGCAGGGGCGTTACATATCCCCTTACTGCATTTGAGTGGGCTCAAATAGTTCAACTTGAAATGAGGGAACATTTTTCTCAATCTTTCAGCAACAAATCAAACTGCCAGTACCCACTGGCAAGATCCATAGCCAAATAATATAGGAAACCTGACATCAATCATAAGGAATCATCTATATGAGGCAATAAATAGCTATCTTTTCTTGTGATTATGAGGCGCAGTAATCCATGACAACATGATGGCAACCATCCTTCTTCCAAATTATTAGGGGTGGGGAAGCCCACGGGCTTTTAGAAGGCACAAGTAACGTGACCTCCAACAGTTGTTGAAGCTCTAAGGCAACTTGAGCTCCCTCAACTTTAGGTTTCATGTATGGCCGAGATTTAAATGGAGGATGATCCTTAATATTAATTTGGCAAATTACCCCTGAAAAATCTATAGTCACTTGGTACAGAGGAAAAAATATCACTATACTCTCTGAGGAGGTATTTGATGTTCTGGATCTTGATAGAAGTGAGATTGTCTCCAATTTACTGTCAACCAGAGCTAACGTAAGTAGAGGATTGAATCCTAAATTTTGTAAGGAGCTGAAACAACTCACGTCAGAGATATTTTAAATGGGACAAAAGTTTTGTGTAAGTGACTGGGGCACGATAAGGGACTTAGAAGATTTGATTAGTTATATTCCCTAATAGGATAAAGAAAAATTTCCCATAGGCATGATCTAAAATCTTAAAGCAGGTTAACGCTTCATTTCTTGAAGGGTTTGGGTGTCCATTTAGCTCCAATATGATTAAAATGAAATGAAAATCTTTCTCCCCAATATTCACAATAGCTTCTGAGCTATAGAGTATCATAATTGGATGGGGGCATACAGAGGGATCCCATCTTTGGCATCCACAGCCTCAGGGGGCAACTTAGTTTTTTCTCCTAATACTCGATATTTGACTTTACAATGAAGGACGGATATTCAAGGAGGCAGGTTCATTTTTTTGGCTCCTTTACTCTTGACATGGATTATAAATATTAACGGAATTCATAATTTATTTGTGAAAGGTACTTTTCTTTATGGTTGATAATGCAGTTGAACTCACACATCAATTTGACTCCAATAAGCAGCTCATAAATATTGTTTTCTAATGCAATAGCAGGGGAAGTAATTAGAACTTTTCTAAATCGGAGAGGCAAGGTGGAATACACCCCAATTGCTTTAGCATTTGATTACTGGCCGTTCCATATTCAACTTCATGGATCTTGTTTGGATCCTTTTTTGTTTTTGGATAAGTCAGAAGAATATAACATTACCTGATTAGCTAATGTCAATTATTGCCAAGACTTAAACTTATGAACGACTACCTCTTCTCAACCCACCAAAGAGTTGAACTGAGGATTAATGGCTAGTAAACTTTCATGGGGGATTTGTAACAAATCAAGTGGAGGATTTTGCTAAAACCAAGCTTGGGGCTTCTCAATGCTTTTAAAGGGTTTATCTTCCAGCGCTTGGCTTTCCATAGAGCAGCTTACCACCAAGATTTGATTTGGTAGCTGCCCAATATAAAAATAAGAAATATGGTGCTCTTTATTCCCTTGCTAGGAAGGCGTACATCTATTTATGCAGGAGCACTAACACAAAGAAATTCAAGGTGATGGGTATACAATTAGAGCTAGTACAAGGGTCCTGAGGCACCTGGTTGTCATCAACATAGGGAGCCTCCTGCCTTATACTAACTGATTTTTCCGATCTACATAGAAAGATGCGACAAGTGTCTACTGTATGATTGTTTCTCTTGCAAAAAGTGCAGGATAATTTAGGGAAAGCGACTTGGTGGGTGTAACCAATAGCACTTGGGGCCTAGAATTATTATCATTAAAGAGAGGGGCCCAGTGGGCTTAGGTAGATTGGCACGAATCTCCAAAATGGCTTCTTTAGTATGGAGGAGAGACGTACAGTTAGACTTCACCGCTTTAAGATATAGTAGAATATTAAGTTTTTTTAACGCCAAAAATGAAGCTGTGATATATCATCTAAAGTAAGTAGTTTTTGGCGACCAACGTTTGAACCTCAAGGTAAAAATGGTAAGCAAATTCAGTGACAGTTTCTCCCCAATTAAAGCTTAAGTACTTAAAAGTTTTCTTTTGGTTGGATAAAGTTAGGCCGCTCCAAAATTCCCAAAGCATAGCACCCTTGGCGTCATCCCAAGTCTGGCAATGCATTATGTGATGTACCATAATTCCTTGAGCTATGCGACTAAGACAGTTAGTTAGGTGTTTTCACCATTGGGTGTCAGTGGCTTCCTCCATGGCACTTTTATAACAAAATAGGGAAGAGAAGATATTCCCTTCACCTGGGACTTAATTCTCTTTGAACGACAGTTTGAAAGTGCCACTGGGGGGTTAATGGTCAATCTATGTGTATTGACTCTGGGGGTGCATTATCACCCAAAAAGGAACTACTATCGCTGGGAGCTAAGTGAGGGTGGAGAGCGTCCATCTGACTTTATAAGTCATTAATACCTTCAATTATTGTATCTCCCTGATCTTGGGCGGCACGAAGGGATAATTTGGTGACATCAAGTGGGGTTAATTGTTGAATTTCGCTTTTTAGCTTGGTAGTTTCATCACAAATTTCAAATTGGAGTTGCTCAATGGTGAGAATTCTTTGGACAATTCCACGTATCACAGCGGGTAAATTTGCCACAAAGTTAAGGCGTTCTTGATCCAGAGAGGGATCTGATGCCAAATCATTATTGTTCGTTGTAATAATAGTTGCACCGTGAACTCAGGGTATACCTGACAGGGAGCACCAGTTTTTTCAGGACCAAGGGAATTTTTATACCACTTGTCCAATCTAAATTTTAGGCCAGAAACTCAAAGTTTCCAGGTGCTGGATTATGTGTATTTGCTTTCCTTAGCTGGAAATTCTTTCTCTGGTTAACGTACCTGAGTCTTAAACCCTAACTATTTTTTCCCTAAATAAATATAGTAAGCCAATTTAACTTAAATGATGAAAATAGAGTAAAGTTTATTGCTTAGAAACATCGTTATATGAGGACCATCTAGTACTAAAAAAAGAAACATCGTTATATGAGACTTTTCTAGTCAATCTCCATGTGTACTAAGCTAAAATCTACTCTCATTATCAATCAGGGATTCTGCAGCTGGTTGTTCATATCAGTCAAATGGATTAATTCACCGCATAGATCAGGTTTGAACCCCAATATTAGGGAGTTTTAGGCAAGTAATACTTGACCTCATTAGTCAGGGATTGTCCCCAAGATCAAGAGGGTTTGAAATTCGTTGAGGATTAATACCAATAATGAATATAGCTATTTTGGCATCTCGAGTTTGATTCCTGTCATCTATCTCATCCAAATCTCCAAACATGGGTAGGAATCCTGAAACCTCAGATCAAAAGCGGAGTTTTCTGATATAGACAAACTTAAATATTTTGCCCAGATCAATTGGTTTGCATTGTCCACTTCAAGGGAACTAAACTTGTTGGTCAATTAGTATTTAATTTTCCTAGGATCAATATATTGTCTCATAATAGTGATACGTGATCCATAACTACATATCACATGATCAGGTCCATTGTAACTGTCTTCATATGGTTTTCCAGCTTATAGACAAATATAATCAGTTAAAAAGGGGTAGAGGGATACCAATTGGGGTATATTGAGTCTTGGCGCCTTCTCGTGGCCCCTGATTTGTGTTACATCCTTACAGAACTTCTTAATTTTTTGCACAAGGGAAGAAGTCATGTAGAAGGGCACAGTGGAAGAATACCTAAGTCTATATAAGTGACCTACCGCTCATCAACAACATGAGAAGGTCGGTCAGTTGTCCCAAAGGTACTAATGGCTTCTTTATTCCTCTCTTGAATCCGTGGGGTTTTCGCGGTCTAGGAAGAGAGGCTGGTACATTAGATTTACAATTACCTTCTAGAGCATCCAAAAGGGTCATGTTACGCTGAGCAGAGGTATAATGGTAGATTTGGATAATCTTACAGCAAATATGACAAAAAGTTTGGCCAAGCTTCAAGTAACTGATCAGCCACCTTAGTATATGGAACCGGAGGAATTATCAACATGCTTATATTTGTTGTGGGTCCACCATATATAGATGGTTGGAGGTAGACATACAGGTTCATCAGCATCTGATAAAAAGGTTTGACCAGACCGAATACAGACCATAAGGAGAATGTCAAGCTGAAAAAGGAATGAAGGTTTATAGAAGATAAGCAGTCAAGTTATAAATTCCAGTAAGAGGGAGGATATTGATGAATTTTGTGACTATTTCATTATTTCAGGTATACAGCCAACTGTAAGAATACTGAGCTTCCGCCAAGGATGTGACATAACCCAGTAGAACAACCAGAAAGCCATGGTCATAGCCATCTACATGATGTTAATATATATTATTGTTGGTTAATATTTTTATATGTAGTGGTTTAACATAGTAATATCTGCTCCCACTACAAGCCAAAGGGCTATAATGGCCCACCTGCATTGTTTGCAGGTACCGCTGCAAGGTTTGGGAGGGTTTAAATGAGGAAAACATTTCAGGAAACAGAGAATGAGCATCTGAAGCAGGATTAAATGAGGACATATTATCAAAACAGATAAATGGGAGAAAGTTATCAGAAATTAATTTGTTGTCTTTGTCATCACATTGTTTACAGATTTATTATGTGGATTTCCCAAAAGCAACACAGTGTATAGCATAGCTGATAATCATGGCGTTTCATTACCTGGGTGCTTCTTAAAGTTAGAGTACATAGTAAGGGGTGGTGGTATTCTCAAAGAACAAATTATAAATAAGTTATTTTAAAATCAAAATAATATACTAAAGAATGAGTTGGTGCTTTACATTACCAAGGCAGCCACCTTATATACTATAAGGTCGGGATATGGGATATAGTGGTGGTGGACATATGTTTAAACAGTAATGCTCAATGTCATATCCAACCAATCTCCTTAAATCTTTTCAGGAGTTTGTTTTAGGTTGGGGAGCCAACGTTAAGAAATATGTCAGTGTTTTCCAAATGATGCATACTGGTACATTGAGGCGCCAGAGTGCGATCAACAGGAAAGACAGTTTTCAAAATTTGAAGAAGAATTTTACCATTTTTAGCACTAGTGGTGCCCAACCCAAAAAGGGGATCCACCACGCATCTTTGTTTACAAATGAGCCAAATAAAGGGATTACAAAATACAAAATTCCTAATATAGCCTCTAAGTTATCAGCATAGGAAGCCATATCAGAAGGTGAGAAAGCTTTGGGGAAACTTTTGTCCAGCGCCCACTTTAGCTGGCAGACCATGGCAGACAGCATAGTGATTGGGTCATCAGCGACATATGGCATAAGGAGGGAAAATTGGAGGTTTTTTTAGTTAATGAGGCTGGAGGTGTCCATTGACTCAACGTATGAGCAAGTTGATGCTCAGCGAAAGTGATGAGAACATGCACACAAGTGAAAGACTTGATGAACTGGCAGGTTTGGGGATCTTTGTGATCAAATTAAGAAGCTTTTGTCATGTCAATGCAACTGCGGCTTTCTTTAAAGGTAAGCTCCTCAATTTTAATATTTTGCATCCTCATCAAAATCATAGGGGAAATTTGGGATGGGGTATACCCTCAACAAGGGGTTTCATCGCCCCATGGATAGGTTGGCGGAGGAGGGTGTTGGCTGTAGAAGCAGCAGCTTCTCCAGCCATTTTGGGGATAATTTTATAATTAGGGAAGCTGTTTTTAGATCTAAAATGGCAGTGTGTGAATTGGGTGCATTTATAAAATATTCCTCTAAGGAAAAAATTGGAAGAAGATGTTTATCATTTGTAGATGTTTCCAAGTTGTTTGGATAATCCAAAATTGATTTCAAGCATACCTGGGCAAATATATTGGTCAATTTATGACTTGAAAGGATTAAAAAGTTCAATTTAAGTTTTTTACCCATAAAATTTCCTTTTTGGGCGTGACTTGGTTAGGGACAGTAGTGGTGTGTGCTTGGGAGGAGGATATCATAGGATGTTTTAAGCCTAGAAAATCTCTTTTAAAAGGTTATTAATATCGCTTAAAAATTGGGGGCTAAAGTTTGGGCAACTAAGCTATGTCCCCAAAAAGAAAAACTGTGACTGAGCGCTTGTCTACCACATGAGCCAAATCCATTTTATGTGCCAAAGAAGGAATTTAGGTTTATATGATTCTTTTTCCCAAAAAAGTAAGGGTCTGTCCAGTTTGAGAGGTTGCCCCACTATACTGAAACTGCCATCATGATATATGTGCTTAGATCTGCTAAATGAGTGTTTGAAAAAGATTAGTCAATTAACATTGTCCTCGCTACAAACATTAAGCTTAAGACTGAAAGCAGCTGAGCCAAGATCTTCCATACAAGAGCGTTGGTTTTTTTTTTCAAAAAGAACGTTTTCATTGAGAGATTTCCAGTCAAAAATATAATGATGATAAGAGAAAAATATATATCCTTGCGACTGTGAGGTTCTTGTTGGAACTCCTTCACATAAGTCTGCTTCTAAGTCAATCTAGGATTGTACCACAATTGTCATATTCTCTTTAAAGTGCTTCTAATTACATGTAGGGTTATTTTTTAATAGTTATTAGAGTTTATAGTATTGTTAAGAGGAAGCTCATTTATGATGAGGTTCTTAATAAGGACTCATATTTGTACCTCTTGGACCCAACCATTAATAGTAGCTAATATGGTACAAACAAAGAGATGGTTCTAAAACCAATGATAAAAATGACTCTGGGCCCACCATAAACCTAAGTATGGTTGCCTTGTGAGATGAAAATTTTTATTTTTTTTTATTGGAAAAAATTATATTTTTGAACATTTTCAATAAGCTAAAATATAACTCAGCACCCTATTACTGACAGGGCGATGAAAATTTATGTACTAAATATAGAGGACGAACTTGAATATTTATTAAGGCAATGAGATAGCCAGCTCTATTTCATGTAAGTACAATGGTCAAACCAGCTTTAAGCTTGGCTTTAATATTCAAACTTGATGTCATAATTAGCCTCAGAAATACATTTTTATGGCCTTTAGATATTTTTCTATCCACAAAAAATTGTTTTATATTTTTCTCATGCAAGACAGCCTCAATTGTATTTTTGATCAGTGATACCTTTAGTAAGCTAATATTCATATTCTGAAGTGTCTTTTCTTACCCTTGCTATTGACTTTAACTTCCAACCCTTCAAAGTTTTACTTAATTTTAGTTAATGATATTTATATAACTCATTAATAAAAAGGTTGGGTTTGTTAATTATTTGTGGTTTTGTGGATTTTAATTTTTGGTACAGCAGCCACGCATTGCTCCTTAAGGGTATGGCTAAAGTTATTTCTTTAGCTAGTTTATTTGGCCATGGTTTGGTACCCTTCTTAGACCAGTAAATTGAGTTGTTTAGTCCAACTTTTTAGTACTAGATGGTCCCAACCCGAGGGGGATTCATCGATGTATTGTTTAGTCCAACTTGATGGCTGTGGCTGAGAATTTTAGAGCTTTTGATTTAATTGATTATTGGACTTTATTAGGCATCATTAGATAATAATGTCAAACTATTTACACAATTATAAAATTAAACAAATATTATAATTTGATATTATGTAATCTCAAAAACTAATTTTTATGCCAAATCTATATACTTTATTTGGGGAAGGTCAACCATGAGATGTACACTTCCAATATATTGAGGATAAAATAATAATAAACTGTGAATACTTAGGGACAGCCCAAGGGCTCATAGTACCTCCTGTTGCCTCCAGGACCATCAAGTTTAGGATGATAGGGGTTTTGCTGACTTTAATCTTGGATGAAACATTAGTGAAGGAATGAGTCAATAATTTGGAACTATATTAAGAACCATGGATTGATTATACTTCTGTTGCATGTGGTCATGTTTCCAAACACCATGCTTAAAGCTGTTCCAATATATGTTGGTGTAAATGATCCATGACTTCTTGAAGGATAGCGTTGCTATTGTAAATAAATCCAAAACTATATTATGGTTTGTCCATAGTGCTATTGCTACTAATAACGCCCGTAAAGATTTATAAATATGTGACTCCATGTTGAGGTAAAACATGTTTCTAGCCAAACTAAATTATTGTCCATTTACTTGAAGGAATAGGCGCATGACCTCTTTCCAAAAAGCTACTGATGTTGGACATTGTTCTAGGTGGTGTGCTAAGCTTCCATATTGGCCACATATTGTGAATTAATAGTGATCATCGTTTGATCTTTCTGCTGTGTGATATACTCTTCTAATGCATCTTTATACATGTGCCCATATCCTGGGTTGTAGTGGTTAGTGGTGTATATCTCTAGACCTTTATTTTGGTCTCCGGACTATATAGCATGTCCATATGATCTAGGTAATCAATCCTGGCAATGGTACTCGGATTTTAGTTTATAATGGTATCTGTACCTATTTGGCCATTAACTTACTGTCTTTGAGTTAGCCTTGGGCGACCTTGATGACTGATCTGGACACATATGTGGATCTTTCACTCTGCCTTTCTCATGGATTAATATTAGTTTAAGGTGTACAGGAGTGCCATGTGGTCCTTCAGCGGTCAGTTGAGATGTCATAAACTTAATCAATGAGTTTGGATAATCAGTATTCCTTAATTGGAGTGCTTGTGTAAAATTAGATCTTGCTGCTCTAGCTCAATGTAAGTCTGGAAGGTCTGTACTAGTCACCTGAGTTATCCAGGATCATAGTATATGGGCCACTTGCTCTACTTAATTATCTAGCCACATACCTCCATTTCTCCTAGGGCCAAATAGAGTTTTTAAGGCGCACAGGGGCATTATGGTTGGACCAAAGCATCCCTGTATTAAGGAATATATTGTGTTAAAAAAGGGCGGTGAGGAAGCAATTGCATGTGCCATAAACCATATGATTGATAATATTATAAATCAGCTATTATAACTCGTCCTGTTAGACCTGTTTGATGTCCATACAATGAGGTAATGTGTTTTGTTATTTTATCTAGGAGTTGATTTTCCTTCATGGTGTTGGAGTATCCCCCTGCCTCAAACCATACCCCAAAGTGGCGAATAGGTCCAGCTGCCAGATTGGTAGTGTTAGGAAGTTCCAGTGGGATTTTTTATGACCAACTCGTCCTATGTCTGGTGAGGAGTCTTGATGTTGTATTGGTCTGCTGACCCAAGGTGGATGGCATCCGATGATTCTGATATTTCCCAAGGAGAATTTAAGTTTTTCCAGTATTAAATGATGCACTCCTTATGAATGAGTATTCTTGTATTATTTTTTGACTATGCGTGCATCCTGGTTGTTGAATATACCCACCACACAATCATCAGCGTAAGCCATCATTTTGACTAGTGGTTGGCCATAGACATTGATTCCATTGATAAGGACATTTGTATTTCGGATTGGGGGATCAAGACCAAAATTATATAATAGAGGGCTTAGAGGGTCCCCTTGTTTGATTCTCCTCTGTGAAGAAACTAGGCTAGTTAAAAAACCTGCTCCGCGCACAGCCATGGTGGCTGACTAAGTGAACAACATCACCCAGTTTATGAACTGATTTGGGAGTTTAGATTTTTAAAGCAGGCCCTGAGATAAGTCCAGTTCAACCAGTCATATGCCTTTTGTTGATCTAATAAAACAAGCGCTCCAGTGGCTTTAAATTGGCAGACAATGTAACTGTGTGAATATTATCCCATATGAATCTTCTTTAGACAAGTCCATATTGTGCTGGAGATATCACATCAGTTGCAATTTCTCCTAATTGTTTTGCCATAATTTTTGTGAATATTTTAGTGTCAGTATTAGTTAGGGAGATTGGGCGCCAATTGGAGAGATTTAGTCTATCTAAATTTTTGAATAGAGTGACAGTGTATGATTCTTTGCCTCCAGGTAGAAGGCATGGTTCCATAATGCATTTACACATGAAAGCTAAAAGAATATTAGATATGTTAGTTAAATATTTTCTTAAAATTCATAGGGAAGCCCATCAGATCCAGGGTATTTCCCTCGTGGTGCACTGCGCAATGCTTCCCATAATTCCTCATGCAATATCAAGTTAAGTAAATTATTAATTTTTGCCACAGTGTCAATACGTGCATTTGTAAGGAAATTTTTTATACTGTTTTGACTGGGTCAGATTTATATAAATTTGTATAAAACTTTTGTATTTTGGTCATGACTTCTTTGGGTGTTTCTGCTATAAATGTATCTAGTCGTCAGACCTGTATGCAGGCTACCATGTTCTTTCAGACTTGAAATTGACGTTATAATAGCTTTAACAAGTTTCTCCATCTTTTAAGTTTCTTTCTCTATATTGAACCCCAAAGTGGTGTTGTTGTTTGCGTAGCAAGTTATTAAAATATGCAGAAACCTCTGCCTATTTAATTCCCCATCCAGGTCTGTATCCTGTACTTGGGGTATTTTTTCCTGATGATTAGTTTCAGTCAAGTTGTGTTTAATGATGGCGGAAGCTGCCCTGTATATTCTTGATGTTATATGTTTAATCTGTTGTATTGTTGATATTTTATTATCTTCCCAGATGATCATTGGGTCTGAACAGAAGGGTGTTTGAAGGTCCCATGTTGAGGACATTTCCTTCACCCAGGATTAGAATTCTGAGTCAGATAAATTTTCTGGGCGTAATCTGCACCACATGGGTGCTTGGATAATTGTTTCCTCTGGTGTGAAGGACACCAAAACTAGCCAATGGTTGAGAACTCGATTTTTGTATTCTTGAATTTATGAATTTGGTATCATATAATTAGTGGCACAAGTATTAGGTCTATTTGTAACATAGAAATAAGTCACTATAGTGCACATTTGAGCGTGTCTTGTTCAGCATGAGAGGAGACATTTAGGTAGTGGATCATATAGGCTCAAGATTGCCAATAACATGTGTTGGCCACCAGGGGGGAACACTGACAACGTATTTATCTGAAGGAGGTGCTTCAAAGTTCACTTTGTATATGTAGCCATATGACTTGTTTACTCCTAAATAAAAACTTTACAACCAAGAATTTTATTAGTAATAGGCATAAAAAAAGTACTTTATTTAGAGTAATCAAGCACTATTTATAATGCTTGCAAATGAAAGGGAATAAAGAGGGATTTTAAAAGTAGAGCTATGGGACCTGTAGGAAAGTCCCAATACTAGAATAGGTGGGAAGTCTTATGGTGTTTAGATAATAACTAGGAGTTATAAGTATATACTGAATTTGGGATAACAGGTAAATTCCCTGATTTGGTATACCAGCTTATAACATAGAGTCCAGCCTTATTCTTAAACTTATTAGGCCAGTTGGGAATATCAGGAGTTATGCCCCTCATATAATTGCTTTGATATTCTCCCTAAACAAGGCTTTTACCTAATTCAGGGAGAATCCCGACATAACCCACTCCAAGACTTGTCCTAGGGGAGTAAGTTGCGGCTAAAGGTTAAGGTAGATGGAGAACTCAGATTTGGGAGTGTATGGAGTCTTTTGCTTGATGAGGACCAGTTTGGTGATACCATTGCTGTGGAATGAGGCTACCCTAATATTGTCAACAGTAAGGCCATAGATAACGAGGGCACTGCAGATTGGGGAAATGCTGGGATCTTGATGGTAGAATTTGTTGACCCAAAGGTAGAGTGCGGCATGCTCTTGGCAGTAGGCCTCCTTGGCAAAGTACTCAGATCATTATTTGATAAAGATGGTTTCAAGCTCCCCTGTGAGTTTTCCATGAGCTTTTAGCTGTTCCACTTCCTCGTTGAGGTGCTTGTATTCAGCTTTGATACAGGACATGTGTTGATTTTTTTTGCCCATATTCCCAGCCGCTAGAATACCTGGTATCGCTAGGGGAAAATTCCCTAAAGCGAAGTGAATCAGAAATTAGTTGGCCCAAGTTTCACAGGAACTACGTTCAGGGGATTTTAGGATATTCGCCTGGTCATATCCATTGGGATCAATATGGATGAATACTTAAGATCTCATCGGGTGTAGTTGCCAACAAAATAGGGGCATCTGATAGTGATTACCTAACAGGTGTACCAATTGGGATTTGTCAAGTTTCATCACTGACTGATTGGGAATGAATAGTGAGTTGCGAGGTGAGTGATGCCACCTGCAACTAGTGAATCGATCAGTTGGTGAGTGATCTGCCATAATGGGTAATAAGTCCCATTACCTAAGCAGGTCGCTAGCCATACATGGTTGGTTTGCTTGGATCGAGAGGAAAGCATTATGGACACATTTTCCAACTCTTTCCATTTGAGGTCTTGAGGATGTCCAATGACGGAATCCTAGCCAGGATGGGGAAGACCATCGCTGCTGAGACAAGGATGGGTGATTCAATGGCAATGGATGCCATTTCATCGAAGAGATGTCAACTGAGGGTTAGACAGCTGAATCCCCCACTATATAATTCCCTAGGATTTACTATAATAAAAAACCAGCTTTTAGATAACCAGTACTTTACACTAATATTATTAATTCAGTGTATAGTTAGACTATCAGCCTCTATTGTTTTGTTCTATCTCAAGGATATTATTTCAGAGGGCAAAAATTGGAAGACTCTCAGAGAGAAGAGTAAAGATCTAAGCGGGGATCTAGAGTAGAAGGAACCACAATTGGGATAGCTGCTGACTGTGTGTTGGTCCAAGAGAGACTGTCACCGGGTTATCTTAGTGAAGATCAGGTGGACAAGAGTATAGGGAACAAATCCCTGCGAGTATGACTTCAGGAGTATTTAATCAGAAATAATGCAGAGCGTTGGGCTGAAATATAGTTCAATCTCAACTACGAATATTAGTCTCCATACTATTATCAATTAATAATACATTCTATACAACATGACAAAGTGCACTAGGAAATCAAACCTGTGCAGTAAAAAGGTTACTGGGTTGCTTGCTGATAACAACCAAAGAGTAAATTTTTACAAGTTGGTGCTCACTACAGGGGGTAGTTGAGTTGAAGAATATAGAGAATGATGTTCTATAAAGATGTATATCAATTTTAAAAATAAGTTACTGAAGGAAGTAATGAAGATAGAATGTAAAGTGGATCACGTTCAGTGGCGTTCACCCAGCTCAGCAGTGGAGCTCTGAGTGAAGCCAAATAAAGATACTCAAGTTTGGGGGAAAGGACTTACGGCCAAGATATGGAACTATTTAGTGCTGCAAGGAGACCAGTTCCACCGGACATCTACTTGATATGAAGAGTATCAGCAGGGCCAACTTGGGCTGGAATTGGGCCCTCTGGAAATAGTCCCAAGAAAAAGCAGGATCAACTCAGGGTGAAATTGAGTCCACTTTAAATAGTCCTGAGGAGTAAGTGTTTATATGAGGCATTGGATGAAATAGGAAGCAATCCGGAAAATTGGATTGCTATACCAATGAAGATATGAAGGCAAAACAGGAATTGATTGATCCAAGATGATGAAAATCATTTAAATCAATAACACTCAATCACTGGTCAGAAGTTACTGGAGACGAGTTCATCAATTCAATAGAAACTGGATGAAGCTAACGAAGCCATAATGACCTGTGTAATTAAGGATAGCCACAAAGGCTGAAAATCGTTTTCAGGAGAAAAACGATCTGGACAATCATATGAAATGGTTAGCTAATGAGATATGAAGATCCAAAGCATCAGTTGCCGAACTAAGAAGTGAAATTAGGACCTGTTGGACGAATAACCAGTCGGGATTAAAGGCCTACTAATTAAGAGTATTGCTAAAGTTGGCAAGAGTAGCCTATACGTGAAGAGACAGCGCTGCTGGTCATATAGTGAGACAGGTCGATACTAATCAGAAGTATTAAGCCTAAGAAAAAATCGTTGCAATGTTCCCAGCGGACCTCTGAACCATTAAATGGTTATGTCCTGAGATTTTGGTCAAGTCCTAGAAGAGGACCACTGAACCAAATGGTTGGTTAAATCTTGAAGGGATAAAATTTTGAACCATGATAACTGGTAAGTTTAAGTACCCAGGACCCAGTTGGTTGGAGGGGAAAAGAAGGACTTCTGAGCCTTTTTGTAGGCTGCAAGTCCCATTGAAAAAGAAAAATACAAAAAACATATATAACATATAAAATATCGATTTAATGGTCTATGAGTTTTGAACTTATTAAAATGATGAGAAATCCTGATGGCCAAATGGAGGAAATTCACCATCGATGAGATGAAATAATTGGCTGAGGTAGCCAAAAGTATCAACCTATTAGTTGATTAAGAGCAACTCGCTGATCTGTCAGAAGGCCAGCAAGAGGAGGTGCTCAAATTGTTGAAAAGTGTTGGAGAGTATACACCCAAAAAACGACCAGGATTTGGGATACACAAGAAGTGCTTCACAAGGTTAATACTGGGGAAAATCTGCCGATCTGGATGAAATGAGATTGACGGCATGAGCGCTGAGAGTATCAATCTACTAGAAGATTTATTCATGACTTTGCATAAATAGCTGAGACATTATTCCATTTATTAAAGGATCTTAAAAAAAGGCTTTATATGGAATGAAGAGGCCCAGGACTCCTTTGATGAGTTACGCCAGTATTTGATAGATGTACCAATTTTGAAATATCTGAATTTCGGTCAGGTTTTTATCATTCAAACCGATGCTTCATTGATGGCAATTGGCGCCATACTGAGCCAAGTAGACGAACTTTGGGACAAACATCCAGTGGCGTATGTGAGCTGGACACTCTCAGCCACTGAGAGGAACTTCACTGTGACTGAGTGTGAATTCCTTTCAGTCATTTATGCATGCAAGAAGTCTTGGGTGTAGTCCACGGAACGCACTTTAAGGGGGTAATAGATCACTCTTCACTGCGTTGACTGCACAATATAAGGGAGCTAGAAGGATGACTGGCCCGATGGGCACTTAAGCTTCAGGCTTATGATTTTGAGATAGTCCTACGAGTGGGGGCTTCTCACCAGAACATGGATGGCTTATTGCAGTTGCTAATGGTCCAGTTGGTATACCCTCAGGAGGATGAGTTATTCCAGAGAATGGTCAAAGGAAAAATTGGGGATGAGCCTGAGAAATGTAAGGTGCGCTTCGGAAAGCAATGAAAAACACCAATACTTTGGATGGACAAGTATTCAAGATGTTCAATGGGAAGTGGCTATTATTCCCAAAACCATTGGAAAGAGTAGCGATAGTACAAGCAGCTCACAAGGTTGTTGGGCATGGAGGCCTGAGGAAAACAACCAACCATGTTCATCAGTATTATTCTGGGAATCAATCAACTATAATGTCGCAGATTATCTGGCTTGTTTCATGGAGTGCCAGCTGCACAAACCACATAAGAATACAACTGGAAACTGGCTGGTCCGCCATGGATTTTCCTAGCACACGGTGTCCACCAATGTGATGGGACCGCTGATGATGAGCACAGGGGGAGTCAAGTACATCATAGTTGCCATCGACCATCTGATGAGATGGGTCAAGATGAAGGCCCTAACCAGGTAGATGCTACCAGTACCGCGAGGTTCATCCTGAATCAAGTGGTATACTGGCATGGATGTCCGCAGGTCCTGCTTAGCGACAATGGGACCAACTTCACATCTCATGTGATCCCAAGATTAAATGAAATAATGGGGATCCGAGGAGTCATGTTAGTACCATACCAGCCTGAGATAAAAGGACTGGTAGAACAGGTCAATGGGACGCTAGCCGCGACGCTGAGGAAGCTAGTTGCAGGGAGAACTTCCGCGTGGGAAACATACCCGAGTTTAATGACATTCACCTACAGCATTAGTCATCATACAGCAACGGGAAAGACACCATTTTAATTATTATATGGAAGAAAGGCCGCATTGCCACTGATTTTATATTTGGTGGTGGAACCTACATCAAGGATGAGTACCAAGCAATACCTGAACCTACTGACAAGTATGCTGATCAATATGCAATCACAAGCATTCGATATAACCTTGAAGAAAAGGATATGAGTGAAATTGATGGATGACAAGAATTGACCAGCATTAGAAAGATATCAAATAGGGGAAAGAGTTGCCTATTGCGATATACATGTTTTGGATGAAGAAACATATTAGGTGCATTTTGGTCAGGTCCATTCAAAGTGATCGCCAAGATGGTGACTGATGCTTACTCCATCAAGAATTTCTTGGATGGAAGAGTTGTAAATTGAGTCCACGCTAAGTATCTAAAGTGTTGGATCAATGAAAAAAAAAAAAGAGTTCCCAATGGACTGATGAAACATTAAGTTGGTCATGTCCTGATAATTAGGTCAAGTCCAAAAAAAGGACCTATGAACCAATTTAGATGGTTAAGTCTGAAAAAAGGACCTCTGAACCATGAAAAACTGGCAGGTTTAAGTACCTAGGACCCAGTTTGGGGGAAGAAAGATGGACCGCTGAACTGAAACAAGGTCAAGTCCCATAGTAAAAAAGAAGAATAGAGATAAAAAATTGATAAAATATATTAGAAAAAAATATAAACTGCATAGATAAAAAAGCCAATATATTTTTATAATTTTTATTTTTAATGATTATACTTGGTACGGGGATGATTCCGCCTATGTTGCCTCTTGGGGGAGGGAGGATGGATTGCGGTAGTAATGAGCAGCCTGTTAAAATTGATATGCGATTGGATGCTAGTGAGGACGAGACCTACACGAAACCATGTTTGTTGAGCAGATGCTGAGCCCTGAGAGAAAGCGACTAGAGGAAGGGAAATTGAGATATTGGAGGAAGCCAATTGCAAAACCCTGGAGTGGGAGGAAAGCTACAGTATAAAAGGAGGCAATGTATCAAATAACCCCAAGTAATACCAATACAGCACCGGAGCCAAAGGATTAGTCCTGAGCGCCTGTTGATGGGCTTTATCAAGGACACCAGACATGTGAGCTGGCAACGAAGAAGGGATGCTTGACGGGGTTGCCAAATCATGCCCCCTATCAACACCATCAGTGGAAGATATTGATGGGAAGCGCCAGAGAAGAGATAGTTGTGCAGAGAGCGGATTGCATCCCACAAGTGGCGACTATGGGCTTCTCAGAAGCTAAAGCTGAATGAATGGTGGAACCAAGGCGAGGCTGGAAGCTTCATGGACCAACTTCGAAGAACTTGGCCATCAAAGTGAAGAGCATAAGCGGCAGTATCCTGATCCATGATGTTATCCAGATCATAGTGATTCAGCGCTAAAGTCAAGGCCTCAGTGACTTGGGCCTGGAGTTCAGCGTAGGGGAGCTCAGAGTGAATACTGTTACCAATTGAGAGCCTGGAGACCATAACAGCAGGTTTGTAAAATTGACTGAGTCAGAAGAGGAACTCAGAGAGCAGGTCTGACCCAGCAAGAAATGAACGATCCAGAGCAACTGGCATAATCTCCTGAGCATCTACAATGATGTTTGGAGCATCAGCAAAAGGAGAAGAATCTAGGAGGGTTTTGAAGTCCAACTCTGGAATTTGAGGCAGAGGAAGAGTTGGCTGAGAGTTGTTCAAAATGATAGCTAGCCTGGTTTCAGAGGGATTAGTTACTTTTTCTGGTAATTTGATGGAAGGACTAGCCTTTTGCACCAGACTAGGCATATGAGTCCTAGAAGGACCATAAAAGAGGTTCCGTCGAGCATCCCAACTCATCTGCTGGAAGAGATGGAGGTCTGGATCAGACAAACTATTGAGGAGCTGCTGGTAGCGTGACTCGGAATTTGACATATGAGCTGGATGAGAGGGGGATGTCAGACTTATATAGAAGTCGACATTATGAACTCTACAATCCATTAAGCTCCAATTTCGGAGAAATTAATCTCAAAATTAATGAGATAAGCTCTCCAAGGGAAGAATTAGGAATGACTTGAGCCAAGATGTTATGAGTGAAATAACAAGTGCAAATAAGAAATAAGCATTTTTATTTGAGCTGCAAAACAAACATTGATGGTAAGAATCCTGTCTAGGATGAGGAGAAAATCAGGAAATCAATGACGCTGGACCAAGAATACTGGTTAAGACAGCGAGTCATATACCCTGACGGGGAAAACCAGATCCCAATACTAAATTTGTCATGAGTAAATTGATCAGCCCAGCACAACAGAAGGTTGTGAGGACCACGCTCTGAGAAGGTGGTAGTGAAGAGAAAGAGGAAAAACGCCATATGCTGAAGGTCGTCCTGAGAAGCGTTGAGTATTGATGTGTGTACTCCGCTTGAACCAATGAAGTATTTGGCCATGTGTTAAAACCGGTGTTCTCATGCCCCAGTAAATTTCTCACTGGAAATCTAGGCAGAAGGGGGGACGTGTTGGGATTTTTGCCCATATTCTCAGCCTGCTAGAATACCTGGTATTGCTAAGGGAAAATCTCCTAAAGCCAAGTGAATTAGAAATTGGTTGGTCCAAATTTCAGAGGAACTAGTTTGGAAAATTTTGGGATACTCGCCTGGTCATATCCATTGGAGATTGATCTGGATGAATACTTAAGATCTCATTGGGCGTAGTTGCTAACAAAATAGGGGCATCTGATAGTGATTAACTATTAGGCGTATTAATTGGGATAGGTCAGGTTTCATCACTGACTGATTGGGAATGAATAGTGAGTTGCGAGGTGAGTGATGCCACCTGCAACTAGTGAATCGATCAGTTGGTGAGTGATCTGCCATAATGGGTAATAAGTCTCGTTACCTAAGCAGGTCACTATCCAAATATGCTTGGTTCACTTGGATCAAGAGGAAAACCTTATGAACACGTTTTTTGAATTTTTCCGTTTGAGGTCTCAAGGATGTCCAATGACGGAATCCTAGCCAGGATGGGGAAGAGCATCGCTGCTGAGACAAGGATGGGTAATTCAATGGCAGCGGCTGCCATTTCATCAAAGAGGTGTCAACTGAGGGTTAGGCAGCTGAATCCCCCACTATATAATTCCCTAGGATTTACTATAATAAAAAACCAGCTGTTAGATAACCAGTACTTTACAGTAATATTATTGATTCAGTGTATAGTTAGACTATCAGCTTCTATTGTGTTGTTCTATCTTAAGGATATTTTTGCAGAGGACAATAATTGGAATACTCTCAGAGAGAAGAGTAAAGATTTGAGCAGGGATCTAGAGAAGAAGGAACCACAATCAGGGAAAGCTGCTAACTGTGTGTTGGGCCAAGTGAGACTGTCACCGGGGTATCTTAGCAAAGATCAGGTGGACAAGATTATAGGTAACAAATCCCTATAAGTACGACTTAAGGAGTATTTAATTGGAAATACTGGCCGAGCGTTGGGCTGAAATATAGTTCAATCTCAACTATAGATAATAATCTCCATACTATTGTCAATTATTAATACATTCTATATAACGTGACAAAGTACACAAGGAAATCAAACCTGTGCAATAAAAAGGTTAATGGGTTGCTTGCCAATAAAAACCAAAGAGGTTAATTTTTACACCATGATTTCAGCATGCGTCTTCTCCGTCTGGCGAGTGTGGTTTTTGATGTCTTGGAGGGGAACAGGAAGCACCCTTTAGCTTTGCAGGCGTTGGTGTCATGGTCATTCTTGGAGTGATCTGCAGGGACTTTGATCTGCTCACCAGTGCAAAAGAACTTTGTATCAGTTGAGTCATTGAAAGTGAGGCTGGAGCAGTTGGACACCTTGTTTAGGCTCATCTGCCTTTGACCTTGATGAGGAAAAGCAACTTCGTGGGGTTCTTGCCATCTCAATTTGGGAACCGTGTCCAGTGTTGAAGGTGATTGCTGGTGGGGCTGAATGCAGGATGGAAGGTGGCAGATACCTCCAGGGTCGTGATGTAGGTGTTTTTGTGTAGGTTGAAGCAGTGATCACTGGTGAGGGAGATCTTGGAACTGGTGACAAAGGCAGGGGTGAAAGGGTTGCCATCATTGCACCCAATGAAGTTGCATTTGTACAAGATTATGGAATTCTTTTTTCACCCACTTGACATCCTGGATGTCCCACTGTCTGATGCAGGGCCCATATGCTTTAGCGAGGATGATGCCACCCACCTCAAAGAAGGTCTGAATTTAGCCATCACTCTTAATCATAGCGCAGATTTGCTCATGTGGGACAATTGTTTGGGTAGCGCGATTTTTGGTCTATAAAACATTCTAAGGTGTAACACATTTGTGACTAGCAAGTGTTGACACTTCCTTGACATGGTTGGCATTAGTACCAGAGGTAACTTTATCTGGCTTCTTGAGCTTCACTTTGTCAGGACCCTTATTTTTGTCTCATCAGCACTATCCCAAGCCAAGAGCTGAACCAGGTAACCTTGTTACTTTATTTTAGGTATACTTGGCCTGATCTCAAGAGGAGAGCCATTGAAGTTGACAAGCATTAGACTTGCTGGAGGGGTGTCATTGAGCTTGTCATCGCTTTCAGTGATAAGTCTTTATTTTATCTGGCGCTTTTGGCACATCGTCGCACCAAATGTTCTCGGGGCTTCCATAAAATTCTTGGAATTTGTTTTCTTCATCAAATTTGGAAGCTAGTTCTCGACTTGTTGGCTCAACTTAATTGGTCCAATTGCTCAGATTATGCTCGTCCAAATTTATGTTCAGCACTTTTAACTCCAAACAGCCAATAAGATTAATTTTTATTTCTTTCCCTGAGTCATGTGGGTTGGTAGAGATATCTAGAGTTTCATTAGCCTCATCTGCTGGGCTATTTTGTGGGGCATCTATAAAAAGAATAAAAGGAAAAAGAGTTGTGATTTGGGAATTTTGATTGGAGACAGAATTTGATGCGGTTAATTCTTTTTTGGAATGACTTGAAAAATAGATTCCATTTGATTGCTGAAGACAGTAAGGTGGATCTAGTGCATAGCATAGTTCATCATCATCATCAAAATCCTCATATTATAAGGCAAGATTTATTAAAAAAATAATGCAAGCTTGATGCTCTACATCTGGATCGTCAGAGTAAAGTATTGATTTATTTCCATCTTTGGTCAAGTCCATTTTTGCTCCGTTAAGTTCAATTTCATGGCTTGGAAGACTTTGAACTTATTTGTGACTAGGCTGTTCTAGTTTTCTGATAGTTTCCTCCTTTGACTTTCTTGTTAGATTTTCTTTAGATTTATTTGAGAGTGACCATTTTGGTTTTTTGATCTTGTATTGGTCCAACTTGGTATTTTTATGGAGCATTTCTATAACTACATTTATAGCTAACTCATAATCAGGTTTAACTTTAGGGAAATTGAGAGACTTAGAGAAAGCTCTGTTTAAAATTTGAGTAGCTGCTCTCTTGGCATGGTCATCAATCAATTTAAGTTGAATTCTGTTGAACTTTAGGAATCTGTATGAGATCTTCTTTTCTTTATTTTCTTTAAAAAGGTTATAGGAAGCTCGGTAAGCAGGTAATGAACTGTGTTGAGTATGCCTTGATAGCCATTGACACAGTTAAACTTGAATGTAAATTTCTTCCATCTCATCAGACCTTAGGTTTTAGATTTTTTGGAGGCGACATGCTGCTTTTAAGATGTTACCCATTTTCTGAACATATATGTTCTTAGGGAAACTCAGAAGCATCTGGAAATAAGCACCATTTTGTCAGTCTACCAGGGGGAATTACTGGTGGCACATATGTTTTAGGGGGTGCTTCAAAGCTCACTTTCATGGGTAACCCTATGACTTGTTTACTTTTAAATAAAAACTTTACAATCAAGAATTTTATTGGTAGTAGGCATAAAGAAGTACTTTATATAGAGTAATCTAGCACTATTTTTAATGCTTAAAAATGAAAGGGAATGAAGAGGGATTTTAAGGGTAGAGCTATGGGACTTGTAGGAAAATCTCAATACTAGAATAGGTGGGAAATCTTAAGGTGTTTAAATAATAACTAGGAGCTATAAATATAACCTGAATTTGGGATAATTCAGGTAAAGCCCCAAATTTGGTATACCAGCTGATTTCATAGAATCAAACCCCATTTTCAAACTTATAAGGCCAGTTGGGAATATCTGGAGTTGTGCCCCTCATATGAATGTGTTGATCTTATCCCTGTACAAGGCTTTCACCTAATTCAGGGAGAAGCTTGACAACACGCAAAGTTCCACTTGCCCCTGTGGTGTCTCCATTGTGTGTGATCATCATTCATTGCCTGGGTTAATCCAGCAGTTCATGTCTTCAATGAAAAAAGTGTTTTCTGGGAGATAGAGATATGGCAGAGCTGACAAAAACTCTCAACGGTCCATTGCACAGTTTGGTGCATACATACTGGCTATTGTGCGCACCTCTTTGTGCCATGAGAAGGTAACGGCTAGTACGTGGCCATCCAAAAAATATTTTATTAATGATTTTAAAATTTTTGGGCTCACATGTACTTTCACCCCACAGTGTTGCAATAAAAACAATATTGTTGGGAGGAGCATGTTTTCCCATGCCTCCTCCTCCTGTGGACAGTGGGTTTCCTGCACCAACAGGATGTCAACAGGTGGATTGCACATGAGACTCAACTTCTTGGCCAAGGACGTTAAGGCCTTGAGTCCCACTATGTTCAGTGTCCCTACCTCTATTGAGACACCCATCGTGCCTCAGGAGTAGTTAGCAGGGCTCCTGGCCCTAATCCCTCACCCTCATTATCAACTTTTCATCCTTGCTGTGGGTGGCATAAATATATAGGTTCTGGGGTATATTCTACCCCTTTTTTTACTACTGCTTTTGCTCCTCTCCTGCCTTTGCTGGTTTTCAATTTACCATTGTGGTGCACTTGTGTGCTCTCATTGGCCACATTTTTGTTTTGCGCATTCCATTGTTGATTTTCACTCCTGATTGGGTTGTACTCCACAATTTTGGGGTGTGTGCCAAACCTCTTTTTTGCCGCGTTTGCTTCCAAATTGAGTTCTACCAATTCCATTTTGTTCGGATTGGTTGTTTGGTTTTCTGTAGGATTTAATTGGCTCATTGTTGCAAATTCTTCCATGTCTTCCTGTTTCTGTTCAGACGAAACTGGATGATTCTGCCAAGGCCTTTGCCTTGGCCATGATCGACTTGTGAGCCTGTTTGGCCATTTTCCTTTCCTTTGGGGAGCTTGGATTGATAATTTTATATTGTCCAAATTCTCCCCAGTTAAATGCTTGTGTTATCTTTAATTTTGGCGTACTCTGACTTAGCTTCGCCCATTTCTTCCTCACAAAATTACAATTTTCTTAGGCCTTATTATAGGGGACATGCATGAATCTTGGCCAAAAGGCCTGACAGTGGTTGCATATGGGGGAAGCTCTCTCCGCAGTTGCATGGAATAATTGGGATTTTTTCACATTAATAATAAAGGATGTGTTGTGGGGGATAATTATGAAGACCCTTGCTATCTCCATATTTAGGGAAATAATTGCAATTGATTTCCCAGTGCTAAGGGTCAGCATCAGCTGGAATCTTTGCATTTCAAATTGATTTCTCTGTTGGATTCCAAGCCCTCCCAGAGCTGTTGTTCAACTAATGTGCGCGCCAATGTAGTCAGAAGGTAGTCAAAAATCATGAAGGTATCTTTGTATTCTGTCAAACGTGTGCATTTGGACAAATACCAAACATTGACCATTGGGAATGCCAATCACTCCTCTGACCTTTACTGCTTTGTTTGCTTCCTTGTTGTCTCAAACCCAAGATCCACCCAATCACAACGGATAGTGTGGGTTGTCATGTACAATGCACACAGGAATAATTTTTGTTGAGCTTCAGCAATTTTTATCTCACATTTTCGTTGCTTTTATGCCCAAAAATATTTGGATCCCGTGTACAACCATTGACAGCGGTTGAGTGTGGGTCACTTCCATGTAACTGCAGTATTTTACTAAAGAATCCACGAAACCCTTAAGGGTGCACTACCTCAGGTTTTTTGTTTTAGCTATGTTTTGTTTATCCTGTGCGCTTGGTGCCTTTGGGCGGTGCAGATCCAGGACTGCTACCATTTACTTCGTTCACCCAGACTGTCTTTGTTTATTAATTGTGCTCATCTCACCTGGTATTGATTATCAAATTGTTCTGTTTGAATTGAATCATTTACTAATAAGTGATAGTAATTGGAAAGAAAATCTTTATGCCAAATTTATATCTTACATTAATTTTCAGAACATCTACCTAAGTCACACACTATACAGTATTACTCATAAATTTTTTGATGAATTTTTAGATAAAGTGTATGATTTATTACCTGACAAAAATATTATTATGTAAATATAACAGACTCAAGATTCATCCCATTTAACTACAAAAGTTCTATTTTATTGGTTTCTATGGCAACCAAAATGTACATTACTAGGTTGTCATAGTGACCAGAGCTCTTAGTTTGTAAAAATTAAAGGACCCTACAAGTATAGCAAATACACTTAATACTTAAAGATCTTCCATTACATAAATTAAATGTACAAAGCTTGGTTAAATTGGTACAGTGACTTAGTGATGTGAATCAAATATATTAATACAATGTCTTTTTTATATTACTTTAAATCTAATAAATTTGTGTTATCAATTAGTAAAACATGGTTATCCAATTAAGGATCAAGTAAAAAGCTATAACGGTTAAATCTTATACTCTAAACATATATAAGAATATGATCTGAATAATTAATACATTAATTTGAGCTTAAAAAATCATATGGCTTCTGTTTATTTAGATAGCTTATAAGGTTTCAACTATAATGACCTAAAAATTTGTCTTTAAAATTGATTTGTATAAGTGTTTACCCAAACTTACTATTGACCATACTATTACCTATTTAATTAAAAACGTGATACTAGATAAAGATCAAGTTTAAAAGCCATAACAAAAAAATTTAACAATCTTCCTTATTTATTTTCTATTTCAATTAGCTATCTATATCACGATTCCAATATGACTGGATGATAAGCCTTAAGTCAATATGGTATAATGGATGGAATCCGCCAAGTTGTTATGGGTATTATTAATTTGAGTGCCTCAAAATGAGGTAATATTGGGTTGTTGGGAAATTGGCCAAATTGGGTGATCATAAATTACCAAATGAAGAATTTACAGAACCAATGAGATATGGCGAAGTGAATTACTAAGCCATGAAAGCTGTACCATCCAAAGTTGCTACAATACAAGTGGGATGAGAGGATTGAGGAGGTTAGGTTGTTAATAGTTTAGAGAGTGCGGAACAGAGAGGAGCCACTACAGTTATTATATTAAATAAAAGAGTATAGTGGGAGCAGGTGCTCCACATTTATTAATAAAGTTTATTTTTGTTGGTTCAAGGGCAACGATCCTCATATCATTGGTCCTATTGCTCAGTGGGTTAAACCCTGTGCAATTGTTTACGGCATATCTCATTGATAACGCCAAATTTTCTAACAAGGGCTCACTACAGGGGGCCCATTGTTCAATCACATAAAATGATAAACGTTCCTCTGCCGCTAGTCATGTCATATCAGGCTTTCTTTGTTAATAAATCATCTCAGAACTCTGCAACTGTTGAATATGCAGAACTCATTCTTGCCTTGGATGCTGTGCTTAAATGAAAGAAGGAGTTCTGCAAGAATGTTTTATTGATAAGCTGCCTCCATTTAATCATGATGTGAACATCCATGGATTCTTTAAACAATTTGAGATTGCAGTAGAAGGTGCTTCAGATTGGCATAAAGCCAAATTACTAATGTCCACCCTGGATGTTAGAAGCGCCAACCAAGTTTCTTGCTATCTTCCCAACAGTTCCATTACCTATCAAAAAATGAAGGATACTGTGCTATAATTGTTTGGAGGAGCTTCAAAAATGGCGCAACGGAAGGCTGAGTTTCTAACCATTGGGTTTCAATATAATGAGGCCCTCACTGCGTTTGCTGATCAATTCTCAGCAGAAGCCCATGTGTTAATTGAGGCAGGAGTTTTACCTGAATGTGACATAAGCATAGCGTTGACCTCTGCTAAGAAACCATATTGTGAGCTTTTTAATGCCTTGGCTCCAAATATAGAGGTTGACGTACCTTTGCTTAAACTTATTAAAATTTTACGCCGTTTATCCACTACCTTCCCTCCACCCAATATAGAGCAGAAACTGATGGCCTCCACTGCTAGTCATTTTTATTTGAAGATATCATCCCTCCCTGTTCAGCGACCGGTTGGTATTCCTTGGTCTTATTATCATCACAAGCCTCACTTTCAACCTAGTTGTCAACAGAAGTTCTATACCAGAATGGTCCTGGTTACACTGTTCAATACCAGTCCACCTCTTCGGGTGGCCCATTTTACAACAATCAAGAATTCAGGTCTTATGAGGTTAGTTGCTTTTTGTGCGGTCGCTCAGGACACCTGGCTAGGAGCTGTCCTAATTGTCAGGTTCAATACCTACTGAGGGAGCAGTATAATCAAGGAAAAGCTAGAACGGAGTAGAGATGGGACTCTCTACCTCCGCTATTCTGAGACAAACGTCCCACCTGAACCTATTCCTGCACAGCTAGCGGAAGTTTCCTGGTATGATGACACATTTCTATATCAGCAGCTGGTTGGAGGGGTAAATGTTCTGACACAAACACAATTCATGGGCATGGCGGAAGTAGGCTCCCAGGAGCACCCAAAACCATATGCTTGCCAATTGTTCGATTACTTTCTTACATATAAACCGGATCTATTAGCTGATGCGCTCCTCTTAAAAGGGTAAAAGTGGCCCTCCCTGTGGACTCTAATGTTAAAAAATACCCTAAAGTGGGGAAGGGTATTATGTGCTTCTTAGGAAAAAAAGAGCAGTTGAATGTCCATGTTTTAAAACAATCAGACGCATCTTACTCTGAGTGTACTTACTGTGACACTGCTGTAGCAAAAACCCAATTTTGTGCAATAATCAATACGGGTGCCCCAATCAATATAGTATCCTCAAAGTTGGTGTCAAAGTTGGGATTAAATCCTGATGTAGAGCATCATATGGTGTATGGGACCGCAGGCGCAGAAAGTACAGTCTCTGAAGGAGCATACAAAGCGTTACCTTTGCAGATTGGGTCAATTGTCATTTTAGCCCCAGCTATAGTGTTACCAAACAATAACTACGACCTATTAATTGGAACCACTTTTATGCATCACTTCAGGGCTGTTGTTGATATGACCATGGAGACATTTGAGATTTTAGGGCAGTGGATCCCAATTTACTTCACTTCCAGTGAAATTCCAAAGGATCCTGTACACCTGAGTCACATTAACCTTGCATATGGTGTTTGGGTGGTTTTGGTTCACTATCATCAACTAAAAATAAGACCCAGCCCTTCCTCACCAAATTTATGAATAACAAGGGCTACTGCTTAGAGCCGCTGTCCCTATATCCCTTCCCTCTGGACACCAAGCAATCATAAGCACTGAGTTAGAGGTGGAAGTTCCTGCTGGCTATATGGGGAGGTCATTGGGCCCTATCAGCAATCACGGCTTGAGCCCCATGTGGCCCCTGGCATTATACTCCCAGGGCATGGGGGGATTAAGGTTTTGAGAGCGAATCTTCAGGATAGACCAATGCAAATCCGCTGACACCAGATAGTTGCATTCCTACATTTCATTCCAGTTTAGGAGGTCCTCACAATTCATGTGTTTGATTCACTGGATGAATTTGGTCTTACTGATGAAACACAGTCTGGCATAATGGCAGTTGTATCACCTGAAAACTTAATGGAGTTAACGAAAGATCAGAAAGATCAGGCGGAATCATTATTTCAAAATTCAAAGAGATTGTTGCTGTTGATGATCATGATTTATGGTGCGCCCAAGGAGTGATTCATCGTGTGGACACTGGGGATCATCCCCCCATCAGATCTTGGCCAATCTGCCAATCTAGTGCAGTGGAAGAAGTTGTTACAGCAGAAATCTATAAACTTTTGGAGCAAGGAATGCTCAAACCATTGAAGAGCTCATGGGCTTCCCCTGTTCTAATTGTCAGAAAGAAGGATGGTACTAACCAGGTAGTAATAGACTACCGCAAGCTCAACAGCATTACAAAAAAGGACTCATACCCTTTGCCACGAATTGATGATGCGCTGGACCGGTTGGGGGGATCTCTTTGTTTCTCTGCCATGTATTTGATATCTGGCTATTGGCAGACTTAGTTATGTGCGGCGGAACAAGAAAGATGCATCATTATCACATCAAAAGGGCTCTTTCAACTGACACATATGCCACAAAGGCTGTATAATGCCCCAGCTACTTTCCAATGGGCGATGGACACTATCCTTGACTACTTTAGACTGTTCTGCGTTCTTGTATACCTTGATGATATAAACATTTTCCCCCACACGCTTTCTGAGCACCTTAACCATTTGGAAGAGGTATTCCGCCGATTGGCTAAGGCCAACTTCAAAATAAAACTTCGGAAATGCCACTTTTTTAAAGATCAGCTAGATTACCTCGGTTATTTAGTTGATGCAACAGGGCTGAAGCCCCAACCAGCTAAGGTGGAGCCATTCAGAAGATGACCATACGAAGAAGTAAGTGAGATATACAAGTATCTTTAGGGATTATTGGCTATTATCTTTAAATAGTACCAAACTTTAGTTAAATTGGAGGTCCGCTGTTTGAGTTATTAAAAAAAGGATGCCACATTCATATGGACGGAACACTGTCAACGCTCCTTTGAAACTCATTGAACAGCATTGATCAATGCGCCAGTGCTAGCTACACAAATTTTGAAAAGGAATTTATAGTACAGATGGTTGCATCTCTTTATGCTGTGGGGGCAGTTCTGTCCCAAAAAGATGATGAAGGGGAGGAGCACCCAGTGGCGTACTGCAGCCAGAGCCTGAATATCCATGAACGTAATTATACTGTGACTGAGTGGGAGTGCTTAGCAGTGACCTATGCTTACAAGCAATTCAGAGTATATTTGCATGGTGTAAAACTCAAATTTGTAGCAGATCACGCCTCATTACGCTGGCTGCAGAACCTTAAGGAGCCAGAGGGTCGTCTAGCCTGATGGGACCTTAAACTACAGGCTTACAACTTCGAGATCCTTCACCAACCCGAGAAAAACACCAGAATACTGATTGCTTGTCAAGGTTACCAACCATTGCAGTTATGGCGGATCTGAGCGATATCATGTATAACTGAATGCTCAGCGGAAAGTACAATGATGAGCCGCCACAAGTCATAAAGGCGTTGAATGAAATGTGAGCCAATACTTTCCAGCGGAATGGTGAGTTGTACAAGTGAATCAGCAACTCCACAGTAAACTTTTCACAACCTTCAACGTGGCCTAACATTATCCTGAGCGCACATAGGGCAGTTGGCATAGTGGCATGCGCAAGACGTTGGAATTATTGCAGCCTCGGTATTACTGGGAATGCATGAACTTTAATGTGCTTAATACTATCTCCTCCTGTCACCAGTGCCAAGTGGAAAAGCCGTTCTACCGGAAGACCTCATATCAGTTAGTGAAGCCACACACTGCTTGGCATATGGTTTCCCTTAATGGTGTTGGTCCTCTACCAACAGGAGCTAACTGGTCTAAGTATATCTTGGTGGCCATTGACCACTTGACCAGGTGGGTTGAGGTGCGGGCCATTTGGGACCTGGGGCAGTTACTGTGGCTAAGTCTGTAATGGAGTGCATCCTTCAGCATCACAACTGCCCGCAGTTTATCCTTAGTGACAACGGTACTAATTTTATTTCTCACATACTTCTCAAGCTCAACGAAATGATGGCCATTCATGGGGTTCTAACAACCCCATATCACCCTGAGTCCAACGGAATGGTTGGACGGGTCAATGGAACCCTGGTGAACATACTACGTAAGTTGGTTATGGATAGGCCCTCTGATTAGAGTACCCTCCTTTCTACCACTGTTTGCCTACAACATTAGTTACCATTCTGCCATGGGGAAAAGCCCATTCCAATTGCTTTATGGACGGCACGCCGCTTTGCCTACGCTCCTATATGCTTGTGTAGAGGACCCTGGCAGAATGGATCTGCAACATTATTTGACTGCTCTGATGAATATGCTGATAAATTACAAATTGAAGTATACTCGTTCAGCTTAGCCAAGAAAATCAAAAACCAGGCTGCTGATCAGGTACGGCGAAGTGGCCTAGCACAATTCAAAGATGGAGACATGGTTCTATTCCAAGATAAACATGGATTCAGGCAGAAACACAAGTTGGCCAGTATCTGGATTGGGCCATTTGAAGTTATTGAGAAGACAGGTATGGATGTGTATACTATCAAGGACCCTGCTAGCAGTTGGATCATCAACTGAGTGCATGTGTAGTTTCTCCTGGCATATAAGCAATAGGAGCCTTATTGTCCAGTCAAGGAGAGGGTAAAGTCGCGACTCCAATATGACTGGATGATAAGCCCTAAGTTGATATGGTGGAACGGATGGAAACCACTGAGTTGTTATGAGTATGATTAATTTGAGCGCCTTGAAATGAGGCGATATTGGGTTGTTGGGAGATTGGCCAAATTGGGTGATCATGAATTACTGAATGAAGAATTGGCAGAACTAATGAGATATGGCGAAGTGAATTACTAAGCCATGAAAGCTGTACCATCCAAAGTCTCTACAATACAAGCAGGATGAGAGGATCAAGGAGGTTAGGTTGTTAATAGTTTAAAGTGTGTGGAACAGAGAGGAGCCGCTACAGTTATTATATTAAATATATAGTATAGTGGGAGCATCTGCCCCACATTTATTAATAAAGTTTATCTCTGTTGGTTCAAGGGCAACAATCCTCATATCGTTGGTCCTATTGCTCAGTGGGTTGAACCCTGTGCATCGTTTATGGCATATCTAATTAATAATGCCAAGTTTTATAATAATCTACAATCTAAGCTAAATAACAGGGGATTAACCCAACTTGAGCTTTAGGCCAAAAATAGAAAATGCTAAAATCTTTTAAGTAAGAACCATCTAACTTCAAAAGGTAAAAATAGATCAGTTATATAAGTCTTACTACAAAATGCCATAAGCTAGTTGGCGTTTATTTCCCTTTTCCCATAAAAAGGGCCAATAGTATTATGATAATATTCTTAAATGTTCTCCAATTTCTGTCCTCACCTTTTCTACTAAAATTTAAATTGAAGTATAGGCACTTGATTATGGACTAACATCAAAAAAAATTTAAAAATGGCTAAAATTACTCCTGATTTCCTAACTCTGGCTAAACTCAAATTTCCTAAACATAATTTTATGAGTATTTTCTATTATTTTTTAGATACTAAATTTTGAACTTTCAAGAGTTCTTTATTTTTGTTTGGATGCTGGAGCTTAAAAGGAGAAGCACTTTTTGATTTGTACTTACTTGATAAAGTTTATGGGCTAGATTAAGAAGTGACCAACTATGTCACATCACATCATTCCTTCCTGATAGACATATTCACAATGATTTCTCATTAGCCCTCAGCAATGTATCATAAAACTTGGGAATATATTTTTTTAACACTAGTGGTGCCCAACCTGTTGGGGAGCTGCTACGCATCTTTATTTGCAAAATGGGCCAAATAAAGGGATTATTAGAATAAAAAATTCCTAATACGGCACCTCATCTAACAGCCTAGAAAGCCATGTAAGAAGGTGAAGAAGCTTTGAGGAAACTTTAGTATGGCGCCCGCTTTAGCTGAAGGACCATGTTGGACAGCATTGGGGTGGTAGCATCAGCGACATGTGGCATAAGGAGGTAAAACGGGGGGTTTTCTTTGTTAACGAGGCCAGTGGTGTCCATCGCCTCAAACTTGGGAATATCTTACAACATGTCAAGTTACTACTTAAAGTCACTATATTCGTGATACCTCAAAGTTTACAAAGCACATAGTCACCCTTAATTAGACCAGTGCCTTACAAGCTTTTAATAAAACTCTCACATTTTAAAACAATTAGTTTCATCAAAGCATTCTTATAAAATCGCTGTATAATAAAACCTCCTCTAAAACCCAAAAAGTCCACATATCCCCCATCAACTAATGGGCTTTGAGGCCATTCTTCATTATTTGCTTAATCACCCAGGCGTTCTCATAAGAACAACAAGTTCATGACGAGAGACAACTGAGACTCCTCTTCTTATCAACATTCATCCTAGTAATAATAATATTTACTAGAGGTTAGCTTACCAGTAGATAAAAATTAACAATTGCTCAAAGAGCTAGAAATAATAAAAAAACCAAAATAAATGGACTAAAATACCCAAAGGGAGGGTTTTAAAAAAAAAATCAAAACCAACCAGAGGAAAGTTGATAACCGCTTATCTGACCATGGCAGAAGGTGGGGGTATTGGGGCCTATTCTTGACTGCATCTTCATCATTTCTTAGTAAATCATGGGATGATTGCTAGAGTATGGCCGTGGAGCATCAGCTTTGTATGGTTCAATGTTTCCTTAAAAGAAATATAAAAATGAGGCGCGCATGGATAAGGCTTTAAATATATAAAGCTAGGGCTTTTAAACTCTGAGGTAGGTGTCAATGAGTTTGACAAAAGTTTAGTTAATGGTTTGGGTAATTTTAAACATTGGGATACGTGCTACCACTTCAACCTTCTGGATTTTTGATAGATTTTTTGTAAATTTTTAAGTTGCGCTTATCCTGATGAACAAAGTCATATGGGATATTAGCTAGGATTACCTTCTGAAAGCATCATAACAGATATGACAAAAGCTTTTTGGAGGTAATGCTAGTTTGGATGTTCAGTTGCTTCAAAAGCTAGCTGATAATCACATTGGAATGGTGCAGCATTAGTTGAGGTGCTTAAAAATGAGGCAGGTCTTGGCGTCATATTTGGCATTCAAAAATCATTTAAAGTGGAGATTAGTTAAATAAAATCACCCAATTTAGAAACCTCATCTAATAACCCAAAGGATTCTGGTTTAGTTATATCATGTCATGGGCATAAGATTGAGGTTTGGTTGCTAAATTGGTGGAAACTTGGGATCAGATTGTAGCCCAAGTTACTTTCTGAATGGCTAGAGTGTTTAAATTTCTGCGATGAGGAGGTGCCTTATTGGCTGATGGAGGAACCACTCAGCAACAGGATTTGGGAAAGGGTGGTAGGATTGTACCCCAAACAAAAATTAATGGGGTTGCGACAAAATGGTCACAGGAGGAGGTGGTCTCAGAACCCACAGAGGCTGCAGGGATGGGAGTTTGCGTTTTAAGCGTTCCATGTTAAAACTGAACTGACAGACAGTATGCTCACATTCCATGGTGTCCCAATTCTATGGTTGGGGAAAAGGGGATAATGGTGCATGGAGGTATCAATAAAAAGTTTTTATAAAAATAGATTGTATTGTAGCAAATGCACAAGGCTCAGCGAGATTACTGCCTCATTTAGAACCAAAAACTGTAGTATAAGGTCAGAGCTGTAGGCTTTTAAATCAACCACCAGCTCCTTGTAGAGCATTTTTGGGAGAAGGCGAGTGAGAAAATCTGAATTTTGAACCACCATAGTGGCGTCCACTGGTAGATGGGTGCAAGTTGTTGGGTGAGGAGTGCTCTGTTATACCTGGGGCACAGTTATAACATCATTTTTGCAAGTGAAGTCAATGTAGAAATACCCTGTATAGGGGTGGAAGTCAATAAATCCGTCAAGCTTCATCACCACAAGCGCTAGTCTGTTAATTTTTTGACAGCATTCTGGCACCAATTTATAATATTTGACCTGAAGTCTTGAATAACATGTTGCTCCAGTGGAGCACCATAGGCTTCAAGGCGCTGCATAATAATGTTTAAGGTGGAGGTCAAGATTCTTAGGATGAACAAATTGACCTGAGGATTTGGGAGGACTTGACAACCCATTCTAAACATGTCTTCCCACAGGGTGGAAAATGCTAATTGGGGGGTTTGCCGTCGCTCAAACTGGAGCAGCCTGCAGGGTGACCAAGGTAAATTTAGTTTAACATTTTAGAAATAGCCTATTTTGTTATTTTATTTTATTTTTAGTAAAATTTTTTCAAATGTGAATTTAGGCAGAAAGAAACCCCAAAAATTAAAAAAGTGGGTTATTTATCTTTCATATATTATTATATAAATTATGTATATGATCAAAAATAATCTCTAAATCATAATATAAATTTGAAATTTATCTACTAGATACAATTCCTTAGATTTTGTCAGAAACCTGACATGCCAAGGATGCCTGTCTTCCACCATGGGTGCTCAATAACCCATAACAGCTCTCTCTCTCTCTATTTGCTCACTTTTGGTCAAATTTTAGATTTAAATTTATTAAAAACAGCTTCACTCATCGTCACACTATTCAAGTTTTCTATGTTGATGCATTTGACGCCCACTGCCCCTATGTGGGGCAGTGGTGTGACACCTCCTAATGTTTTTTGGCCATTGCTGAAATGTGCTTGGGCTGGATTGGCTAGCCCTCTGAACTCTTCAGTATGCTATGTCCTGCCTAAGAACTTAGCCTTACATCTCGCCCAAACCAGGCGGTGCCACGCTTCACCTTGTGCTCCCCCTGGAGCAACATGCAATTTGGCCTTCAGGTTGAACATGGCTTGTTGTTCCACTATTCAGATAAAGCAATAATTGAATTAGCCCAGTTTGTTATGCAGACTGCAGGCTTCATTAACTTCCACCCTTCAAGGGGTATTTTGATCTTGGTTTCTCAAGTGAAGCTGATGCTGCAGTAGCAGCTACCATCCCCCTGGTGTTCCAGGGCACCCCTCCCTAATACTCATACCCAGCTGCCCACTGATACCACTCTTGTGGTTCAGTTCGCAGGCCTCCCTAACCACATACCACCCAAAATTTTTAGTTAAAGAAATTACCGCTGGATTATCAGAATATGGTTCCAATTCCATGATATAATTTGTGGTTCCCAATGGAGCCACTCGCCTTGCAGGCCCCCGCGCCTTTGTGACTATTTGTCCACTATCAAAAGAAATAGCCCTCCCAATCCCCCTCGCACCATTATCCCCTCAGCCCCAGACCATTTTTAATGGGCTTGAATGGATGGAGGGTGCACCATTTTCCCCACTTGTTTTGAACTGGACCATTTTAAATGGCGCAGCCCCTCCATCTCACAAGCCATGGCATCCACACCTGACTCTATGCACGATGACTACATAGACAATCCAAAGACATTTTTGAATGGGGCACTATCCTCCCCCTCCCCCAAAGTGGTATCCACAGCAACCACTGAATCAACAAATAAAAAATTACCTCAACGAACCTCTTCTCCTGAACCCACCAATCAGGAGCCAGAATGAACTAAAGAAAGTATAAACCATCCTCCCAGTTAAATGCAACAGATAACCCATATGCAAACAACCCAATAAAATTCAAAGAAAATCCATGGGATTAATTGGTTGAGGTTGATGAATTGGGCGAGCTTATCCCTGAATCCAAATGAGCTTAAACCCTTTTCCATTTGAAATGTACCTCAAACTGATTATGTAACCCAATTCCCAAAGCACCATTATGCGCTTGCCCTGATTCCACCCCATTCAAAAGTGATTATCAACTAGCTGAAGAAACAGTTGCCTCCCCAGAATGTCGCCCAACCTGTAAAGCTGTTGCAAAAGCAGTAGCAGTACTGGCTACGAGCCAACCACCTCCTATCCTACTTAGTACCATGCTTCCAAAATAGAAAAAAGACCATCTCTGATACTATCAGGTTTGCAAATTGAGCATTTCAAAAAGTCGCCTTGGCAACAAAGTTCAGCTCAAAAACCAGCACTACCCACAACAACCTTGCAACCATCGCTACCCTACCTAAAGTACGCCTTGAGGCATAAAAAGCACTTGCAGACTATATTTCCACCCTCCTCATCGTACACATTGAGTTGCAAGCAACCATTTGTTATTTTGACCCCCATTTCCATGATGCTCCCACGCCATTGTTATCAGCTTTTTGCTGCTACATGTCCACAACAGATGAGTAAGAAGAGCCTCCTGATCCCCCTTCACCCACAACCATGTATGGATAGTGGTTTCTGATTACACGTTGGTTGAAGTTTTGTTTGCATTTCGCAACAGTTCAAGTGGATACATTCATCTCATTTTGACTTTAGTTTATTTAATTTTAGTTTTAGCTCGTTCAAGCATCTGTAATGTCTGTCCCCTGGTTGGCTTGCCTTGGCTAAATAAAAAATATCCATAACAGCATCCAGAATCCACAGGGCACCGTTAATATGATAATACGGGAGAAAGAGCCATCAGGGGAAAGCTAGGGGACGTAATGCCTTTGAACATGGACCCACACTGAGAGTTAAACTGAGATTGGGTAACACTGAAATCCATGCATGTAACCATTACCAATTAGCTTTACTGTTGTTGACAGAGGGTTTTGAAATGCTTGAATCTTGGTTTTACCATTTAGTCATTGTTCTGATTATTAAGCCTCATATTCTTAGGATCATTAACTCACATGGAATTTTTAGCCCACTTATAATCTTTAACTCATCAGAAATTACCACCATCTCATTCTCTTCATAGTAATATTTGTCAATATCATCAGTATTATTTTAGATGAGTGGACACCAGAGCTGGTTTAGCATAAGTTATTGTCATTTCCACAGTATGATATATAGAAACAGGTCCCTGCTTCCCTTGCATGCTCACACCTGTAGCTGAAAGGAGAAAAACGACCATGGAAACTGAAATCATCAGTACTGTAACACAGGAATGCAGCCCCATCATTAGCTTGGTTAGAAGAATCTCAGGAGGTGAGATTTGGCTTATTCTATAAAAAAAGTTATATTTTGAATTGTGTTAAATAAACAGAATATACAAATATAAACCAACGATCTTCAAACTGTAGGTTGTTGGTTATTTCACTAGTAAGTAGATGAAAACGACATAAGGATCTAGTGCTTAGATCACATTGATGTTATTCTTATACAGTTTGTTCAGTGAATAATTTAACCAATTTCAGCTTACAATTAATTGTTTTCTATGTTTTACTGAGCTCGTTGATAATATCAATCCCTTGTTTTTTAATTTTCCTTATTAATATTTATCTTATAAATATTCTTTTATGTTTATTATTCTCGCCTGGGGTTACACTAGGTGTCAAATTTTTCCAATTAAAGGTATGTCTCATTGTGCCCTATGTTTGAAAGGGGTTTTTGCACTGATGCATCTTTATTGTAAATTCTCAATTCAAGGAAAGATTGTCAATTTTATGCACACTTTGCTCAAAATATTTGGAAACTATGATACCTTTGGGCCTGAAAATTGGGCTCAGGGTTGGGAGAACAGACAAGGGATATCTACCGCTATCTATCTCTCATCTAGGGTATGTTTAAATCAGTCAACTGGGTATGTGATAATGCCTTTTTTGGCCTTTTTTTTCTAAAGGAGTAAAAGGCCCTATCCAGCTTGATAGTTGGATCCTGGAACCTTACATTAACATTTCCTTAATGGCAGGTTTCACACTCTCTTCAAGGGTCTTGGCTAGTATGTAATTATTTTTTGGGGGTTAGGAGTTTGTTGAATGTGATAACATAAAGCCTATATGGGGGCTAGTAATGGGACATTTGGATTTTCCTTGTGAATCTTTTTAAGTAACTCATGACAGTTATTACAATCCTTGAATGGGACTCAGATGCTATAATAAGCTGATACCCTTCTATGACGCCAGATAATTAAAACTCAAGCTTAAAATGTCATGCTTCTGGGGGTGGAAGGCGAGTCAGTAAGGGCGTATGGCTACCAACCTGAAGGTTGCGGGTTCGATTCCCACCCTTTGTACATCGATCAGGGTGCCAGCCAAAGGAAGCTATTGGCGGTTAGTAGGTCTAATAACACGAAAACCTTACCCATGACGTAACCAGAAAAATTTGAGTCCCAATCTGGAGGTGGAAAAACTTTCTTCAATGGAGTTGACCCTGTTCAGGTTTCATGTCATTTTTTTTTTCTTTTGGTAATGCCTGTCCCCTGGTCGGCTTGCCTCAGTTAAATAAAAAATGTCATGCTTCTAAAATCTTTTTACTTTGAATTCATGTTCTTCTTCCACCATGATGGGTTATTACTCACTAGTATATTGCCTTTGAAGTGGAAAGTGAGGAAGCGTGGAAGGAGACATGGCTCTTCCAGTGAGGGTGCAGTTCCAGTTGAAAAGCTCTATTGTCTGGGCTTTAGTAGTAGGGAATGATTCTGCTTGCTTGCAAGCCAATTTATTAGCATAGCAATTTGTGGTGCAGGTTCTTTCTATTTACTATTACTAAGTCACCTTTTTGTTAGTTATGAGCCTCGCTCCTCTTTTGTCTGCAAAACGCTTGGAGTTTTTTATTTTATTTAGTCAACTGGTTATGAACCTGTTGATGCACCTTTTAGGTGTGTGAAAAAGTTATCCATGCTGGAATGTTGCTACACTTTTGAGGACCAATAGTGAAGGCATGGTTGAACTTCAAGTTAGCATACATAGGTTAAACCCCCATCAAGGAATGTAGCGAGTTATTGTATGAGAAATGGTACAGAGGAAGGCCAGCTGCCCATGGGTCCTGGGAGGTGGTAGCGTAACATCAATAATACTTCTACAAGCACTATTTAGTAAATTCTTAGCCATCTGTTTGAGGGTGATGGGCTGAAGATATGAAAAACTATTTTTAGCATGCCATATAAGCCTCCCATTATAACGAGGTAAACTGAGGTCCCTGTTGTTGATTACTACATTGAGAGCACCAAAAAAGAAAAAAGACGCGCAAAAAACAACCATTTTATGTTCTCTGAAATAGTTATTTTCATACAAGTGACTAGAATGGCGTATTTTGTGAAGCAATCTACAGCCACTATAATCTCGTCATACCCACATAAAATTGCTAAACTCACAACTAAGTCCCTTCTAAGTGAGAACCATGGTCCTTCTACTTGTTGAAAAAGTGGAGGAGGCCATTTCATCGTATTCTATCTGATTCAGACTAAGCACTTACCAAACATTGTTTAATATAGGAAGAAATATCTTTTGAGAGTCCAGTTCAATAATAACCATGCTTGGTCAGGTTAATAATTTTTTCTTCATGAAATGGTGTCTCATGATTAAGTGATCATGATGTTCTCTGACGTGAGAATGCAGATAAGAATGAACTCATACCTTGTCTTGAAAATAAATTATCCTACCATTATGGGAATAACACTCAGATGGGGCTTTACCATCATCAGCTTTTATCAGAAGGGTGAGAACCTTAGGGTCTGAAGACTTGGATGCCAAAACAGCATCAAGGATAGAACCTTCTTCTGCTGGTGATGAATGATTAGATCAAAATGAATAACATCAGAAAATGGATCAGATGAGGGAACAGGGGTAGTGTGGGATTTGGAACTGCAATATTTGATTTAGGATTTAAGTTGGGGGAATCCTGTGCGGCACCATCTAGTACTAAAAAAAATCCTGTGCGGCAATGGCTGGTGGTGCAGGAGCTATGATCAATTCATGAGGAATTGCCATAACTTAGTTGTGTTTTTGTTTAAAAGAAGGACCTACTAGCGATTATAGCTCAGAATACCTGGTAAAATATAGTAGCTAATTCGACAAACTCATTTTGAAATAATGAAGCTTAAAAGGTCTCAGTGAGTCCTAGTCTGCTTGTGAGCCAGCTTTTGAGGTTAACAATAACAGGCAAGTGACTTATCATTCATGGGCAGTATCAAGGTTCAAGACAATGAGCGAGTCAAAATCCATACTCCAAAATCAATGCCTTGATAAGTCAAATCTAAGAAACACTGTTAGAAACTGTCCCTGAAGGCACTGATGAGAGTTTTGATAAAAGCATCATGTGAATGAAAATCGATGAAGATGCCTCCTGGCGTAACTGTTCTTGTTATTTTCGCCAAAGTCCAAAAATGGGCTTGAGGCTGAAAATTAGTGGAGAAGTAAAAAAACGAAAAGTTGGAGGGAATATAGACTAATTTATTGTTTCAGAAAGCGTCAATTCTATAGAGCTTGTGGGAACATGGTGCCTCAGGGACCTTCATGCTCCGTGAGATCAGGATCTTTTATTGCCTTCCAAATTGGCCGCCTGGATGGCGCCTTCATTGTACTGCGTCTTCCTAATGACCGCAGCGGTGGAGTTTCAGTGCCTCTCATGATTTGGGAAGCAGAAGCGTGATTCCTGAAGGTGATTCTATAAATTCTCATATACATAATGCTTACTGATCAAATCTAGTTTCTGTACCTTCAGGATAAGGTTCCGTTTACTCTGGTTCAAGAGTCAATCTGTCAAAGCTCGATCTGTGAGCAGGGATTACAACTTGCTTATCATCCTAAATTCCAACAACGCCCTCTTCAAGATCCTGTCAGAGGGGAGTATAGGACCGGGGGAACTTTTTCATGCACTTAATTAGCCACTGTCCCTGATTGATGAGAACAATGGAGTACTCAGATTTAACCTTGTATATGACCTTATAAGGTATGGATCAAGGAAAGTTGAGCTTATTCTGTCACCTTCCAGGTCAAAATTGATAGAAGAAAACGAGGTCACCTAGTTTAAAGACAGGTAAGGAGGGTCAACCGACATTAAATTGGGATGTCTCCCTTCCAGTGGTGGTGACAATGCCTTGCGTGGCTAGGGCTTGAAGCCAGACAGTTACATTGGCTAAGGCCCTCATAGTTAGATCAGAGTTCTCAGGAGAGGATGTTTTGAGCAAAGACTGAACGCCACTTAGGATCTGGGAGCATGTCCATATAGAGCCTCAAAGGGGGACATTTTAATGACTTGTTTTTAGCTTATGCGGTAGGTAAGCAAAGCGCATGGTAAATGATGATTCCAGCGAGCAGGATCAATGGCGGCCATCTTCCATAAAATAGAGACAAGTTTTCCATTAGAGCATTCCACTACCCTTTTTATGGATAGATTATAGGAGCGGCGAAGCTTTTATTTGTGCAAAAAGTGATGTAAGTTCTTGGACTATTGTGAGGTAAAATTTAACCCATTGTCCAAAAGTATAATTTGTTGAAAGCCATGATGGATGAGAACAGATCAAATAAGTAATAGAGCCGTGGCTTTTTCAGTAGTAGTGGGGACATAAATCACTTTGACCAAATTGGTTAGATGGTCCACGACTAGGAGGATATATTTATTGCCATGCAATCTGTGGTAGTAGGTTCCATCACATCGATGCTAACTTCGCTGAAGGGTCCTGTTAGAGAGACTACTGAGTGTTGATATTGAGGATTGGCTCAGTCTTGGAATTGGCAAGTTATACATGCGTCCAAGACCTCTTGGATAGTCTCCACCATTCGGTCACAATAGCATTGTGGCATCTTCATTTGTGGTCTTCTTAACTGCCTCATGTCCCATAGTAGTATGGCCCTCTATGATAAAGTTGGTTTGTGAAGAAGGGCGGACATAAGAGCCGTTTTTTAGTGACCCTCTTGTAGAGCAGCTTGTCCTTAATCTCTATGTCTCAGGTCATCTTTTGGAGCTCTGCTTGGATCTCAGAAGTTTCAAACTCCAATGCTCAGGCCAACGAATCAGGTCATACAGTCGGTCCTCCTCAGGGGTCAAAGCTACTAGCACTGGCATCCTAAAGAGGCTGTTGGCATTTTTATGGATCGAGTTACATAATGAACAATGATGATACATAGCTCTGCAGTCATAAGGCCCATCTGGCTAATGTCCAAATGGGTCCTTCATCTTCTGGAGCCACCGGAGCGAGTAATGAATGGTGACGATGTTATAAGTGGGTACCATAGAGATAGGGTCAGAAAATTTTTGATGGCTAGAAAGGCAGCCAGGCATTCACTCTTAATATCACTTAGTTCCGTTCAGTCTTACTCAGAGTCTTACTAAAGTAGGCCACTGGCTGGTCGACCTGTTTTTGTCATTCTGGGCTAGGACATTCTGATGGCAACATTGCTTGCAACCATGAATAACAAGAAAGGATAATCAAAGTGTGGTTAACTAAGGTGTTCTTAGTAATAAGAGCGGTCTCAACGCAGTAAAGGCCTGTTCTTGTTCCAACCTCCACCCAAAGGGCACGTTGTTCTGCAAGAGGTAGAATAGAGTCTCGGCTAGGTCAGCAATATGATGGATAAACTGATGATAGTAACTCATCAAGCCTAGGAACACCTTTATACTTTAAGCTCTGGAGGCGTGACATCTTTTCTATGGCGTTGACTTTATCTGGTATGTGCTGGATGCCATCCTTTAGACTTTGTATCCCAGATACTCCATTTCCGAATGAAAGAAAAGCACTTCAAAGGTGTAAGCTTTAAAGAAGCCTTCCAGAGATTATTAAAAACTCCCTAAGATGCTCAACATGACCATTTAAAGCTTGTTAGAAGACAATGATGTCTTTTAGATAGACAAGGACAAATGACAACTTCAAGTCCCTAAGGATCCCGTTCATGGCACGTTGAAAAGTGGCTGGTGCATTACTGAGGCCCTGGGGCATCCTTGTGGGACTGAATAATCCTTCATTGAATATGAGTGCACACTTGGCTCAATCTTCTTGGGAGAGCTCCACTTGTCAATATCCAATGGCAAGGTCCATTGTGGAAAAGTACTGAGATCTGGTGAGCAGTCGGAGGGAGCTTTAAGTTTGGGGCAGATTACTGTCCCTCGTGCTGACTAAGTTGAGCCATCAATAGTCCATCACCACCCAATGAATGCCATCCTTCTTCTGAACCAGAAGGAGAGAGGCCTAAAGGCTGCGCAAAGGCACTAGGAGTCATGCTTAAAGTATTTTTCTGAGATCACCGCCACTGGGTTTCTTCAACCTTGCTCTTTAAGTAAGGTCAGGACTGGAAATAGGGAGCATCCCCAGTCTCCAAATGATGTAGGACTCCGTTCATTCTCCCAAAGTCATAGGTCAAGGCTAAATTCTATCTAAATTCTCTTCCAAAAATTCTTGAACATTACAATGTTGGTCTTCAATGAGATTTTTTCTAATAATATTGTTGACCAGGGCAGCTGACAGCGCGTCTCCAACCCAAAAACCCTTAGGCTCCCAAGACTATGGACGTCATTGACAGCCTCTACTGGTAGGAGGCAGACATAGGCGGTGGCACTGTTTGGGCCTACTATCTTGGGTTCGTTGGTAAGTTTATCCAGCAACACTGATCTAGATCTGGTATAAGTTGATTCTAAAATTTCTAAGCAGTCTAGCACCTCCTTGGCGGATAGGTTTTCTTTGCCTTAGATTTCTAACCGATATCCAGAGGGGATATTAACATGGACCCAGGTGTCAGCAATGACTTGGGACTTCAAAGGCATAGTGGTTGCCCTAGGTAAGTAGATCGGTATGCCTTCTTGTCCATCAACAGCAGGGGGCATTTGGACCTAAGAGCCCTTATGTGAAATTCAAACCTATTGATTTAGCCCTGTTCTCTAGTAGCAGGCTTGAGCCTTGACCTCTATCTTAGAGTCATGGGAGGCCTCAAAGATCTGGGGACCAGATGCCCTAGTAGGGATAGGAATCCATCATCATAATGGACTACTGCTGCGTAGTCTCAAAGGAACTATGTTCCAAGAAATAAGGTCATAGTCAGGTTACCCAGCACAATAACAGGGGTATCTATAGAGAGCTCCCCAAATCAGATATTTAGGGAAGAATAGGCCCCTATAGATCAGGTACATTGCGGGACAGCTGTGCCATACTCCATATAATAAGGAAATTTTGGAGTGACCTTGATGCGCTTCAAAATTGGATGATATAACAACTATGCGAGAACCACTATTGACTGTGGAGAGAACTGGATTCTTATGCATTCAAGCAGCAATGTAAGTAGCTAGACTTCTGAACTGAGGATGTAATGTGAGAAAATTGGGTGAGTCATCAGAAGAAGAGTAAGCAATATCAATTTCTTCATTATTGATGGGTACCGAAACTTATTCAGATATGATAGCTCCAGGCTCATTTGAGGTCATGGATGATCCTTAAGGCATGATAGGGATTTCAGCATGGACGCCTCGTCCTTCATACTGACAGTCCATTTCCTGCCTCCTCAGAAACTTGTTTCCAGCATGTCTTATTGCTGTGTCAGAAGCCATTGCAGTAGGTGCATCAGGGTGATGATTCTTCTTTTTTTGACCACATGGACCCTATAACGGTTGGAGAAAGCCGAAGAGGTATCTTGGAATGCAGGATTGATGCAGGGATCTCGTTTATTGCTTCCTTGATTTCTAAAATGCATTTAAAACCATTCTTTTGGAATATCATATACATTTGAACCTTGGGATAGGATCCCAATGTGGGGATGACAGCAGTAATAGCATCATTCAAGGGTATATGATTGGTGGTATCAAGGGTTGCGTTTGGGCGTAGAAATGACTGGCAAACTCCATGAGGCTCTAATTTATACAGGCGGACACCCATAAATGCTTGTTTTTGATTGGCCAGGGTTTTATTGCTGACAAATTCTTGGATTAAGGCCATACATACGTGTTACCAGGTGTTGCATTCTTTCAAGTGGGGAATCTAAGATTTCCTAAGCAGTGCTGTTATGGTAGAAGTGGTTATGCTCCAAATTCTGCCAGTTGTTGGCCTCTTCCATGGAACTCTCGTAGGCATATAGGAAAGAGGTGATGTTTTTATGGCCAGGGGTGATCTTCTATTTAAAACTAAATTTAAATTTAGTTAAAAGAGGAGTATAGAGGGTGTTAATGCAAGGAATTGGTTCAGGCTCGGAGATCTCAGTCTCCATATAGTCATGAGGACCTGCTAATCCAACTGACATAGGTTCTTGGGGTCCTTTTGGATGGCATCCCAGTGCAGTTGAGGGAGGAAATGGAAGCCTTATGGGCAACCGTCTCCTTTAGGGCTTGAATACTATTGCCCTGAAGGAGAAGCTGACTCTCAAGGGTGGCTAATGGATTTCAAACTTTTGACAGGTTTGTCCAAGCTGAAAGATTCATCCATTGTTAAGCTTATTGAGGGCGCTAAAATGATCCATTTTGTCTGACAATGCCTCAATTGAGACCCTATGGTTGAGGGGGACTCCATCTACTCAGAGTTTGCATCCCTAGGCTACATTCCAGATTTGATCATGTAAGGCGGCTAGGGCTACCAAAACATCCTTTCGCCAAGGGTCATTAGGGTCTTAGGGAGTAGGTGCCACAGGGCCTGAGGGCCCTCAAGACCCAGGGGGACCTTCAAGACCTTCAGGTTCTTCATTCCATGCAGGTGTAATCATGAGTAGCCAGCTCCTGATAGTTTTGTTGTAGGGTCCAAACCATATCTTCAACTTGGTGGAGGTGCTGGTTCCACGAAGTCTTGAGGAGTTGGATATTCTGAAGCAGTTGGTCTTTTGATATATTCAAAAACCACTATACAACATCACGATTTGGCCTCAGGCTTCAATGATTAGTTTTATTTATAGATAATGGCCTCTCAGTTGTCCTGTACAAAGGAGAAGGCCGTGTTGTAAAAACTGATGACATGGGAGTTTAAGGCTTGGGTGAGCCTCAGTTGTCGGAGACTTCATGATGGTGCAACCTGACTAACTATAGGGGGTGATGAAAAGAACCGCGAACAAAGTTCTGAAGGTAGCTCTTGGTTCCCAGGGCCAGTTCTACCGCTGGTGGCTGGGCTGAGGTACAAAGATACTGCATGGTAGAGGGCACTGAAGAGGCGCAAGAGTGGCTGGAGCAGGCACCCATGGAGTAAATGCCATTTATTTACTTTTGAACAATGTCATTATGGTTCTTGTACTGAAGTTAATATTGATTTCCGTTAACTAATGGAAGATAGAAGAGGAATGTGGCCTGAAATTCTAGACTCTTAGGCTGCATGGGTAGCACTTCATACCGCGAGGTACCAATTTATCAAGCAACGCTCCTTGACCAATCAGCAGAATGATCTTCGTGACTGCTAGTATTCTCCATTTCGTGATAAACGTTTTCACTGAGGAAAGCTAGGAGCCCCCTGTAGTGAGAACCACTTCTAATGGCGTAACAGTTCTCTTGACTGTCGCTGAAGTTTGAAAATGTGCTTGAAGCTGAAAATTAGTGGAGTGGTAAAAAAATGTAAAGATGAAGGAATATAGACTGCTTTATTGTCTTAGAAAGCGCCAATATTTATAGGGCATGTGGGGACATGGTGCCTCAGGGACTTTCGTGGCTCCATAAGATCAGAATCTTTTACTGCTTACTGATCGACTGCCTGGATGGCTCACTCATTGTACTGCATCATTTTTGTGACTGCAGCAATGGGGCGGCGCCTCTCATAATTCAGGAAGGGAGTACGGGGATTCTGAAGGTGATTCCATCAATTCTTGTACGCATGGTACTTTCTGATCAAATTTCTAGTCTTAGTGCCTTCAAGGTAAGGTTCCAAATATTCTAGTTCAAGAGTCAATCTGTTAAAGCTCAATTTGGGTTCATGGATTAAGGATTTCTTGTCATCTTGAATCCTGACAGAGGCCTTGTCAGATGAGATGGATCTTTTCAGTTCCTTCACCAAGCTCACCTGTAATTGCATCACCCAGCTTGAGCAAACCTGTTGAGGGTTCATTCATGCTTGAATAACTTAGAGAGCCAGTTGCTTCGACAACATGCTGATATTCAAGCTTTATAGGAGCAGGTTGTCACACAAATTTTATTACCTCCCCAAACTGAAACTGGTACAATATTCAAGAGGAACTTGAGGGTTTTAGATGATGATTGGATCAACAGGCCATCACAACTAGGCAGAAACTGAGGTTTCTGAGACCCATCAATCTCTGTTGTCAATTTCCTTTCCATCCTATTGTGATTACCTTTGAGCCTAGTTTTAAAGAGAACTTCACCCACGGCCAGGTAGTAATTTTCTCCTTCCTATACGCTTATGAGAGTTCCATGGAAGGGCTAGCAACTGACAGACGGCGAAGCATAATCACTCCTGTCTGAATAGCACTGCTTGGTAAATTATGATTCCTCATCTAAAGTGATGCAACACCTGGGAACAAGTCCATACCGCCCTAATTTAGTAACTTGGAAGCCAAACTCTGGCCAAATTAAAAGCAGGCGTTCATGGCTATTCATCTGAACATAGGAAAAGCCTGGTGTAGTTCTCCAGCTGATTTTACATCTAATCACAGCCCTTGGTACCAACTACCCAAATTAGCTTGGACGAGGCCATAATTGCAGTCATATCTGCAATAGGATCTTATACTGAGGTCCAAGTGCATATGATCAGCCAGTTTAAGAATTTTACTTGCATTTGGTAGATTAAGGAAACGCATAATGAGATACTTGTATCTACCCTGCATTCTAAGCCTAATGCATCCATTTCCTCCAGCTGTCCTCAGGTCTCCAATGTCAAAAGTCAGAAGAATCATAGACCTCAATGCACCTACTGCATTAGGTTCTGTCACAGCGCCAAGCCTTGTTGGGAAAAGACTTAACAAGGATGTGGTAAAAGGCCGTCAGCATGAAAGATGAAAACTTTATGCTGACATCCCTGTACCGCCTCAAGAACAATCAGTGAGCTTTAGTGACCTGTATTTATCATACCAAAAGAAGAAGTTTTGCACACTCTGATAATAAAGACCTGATACTGTTTACTCTTCTTCTGATGAATCTCTTGTGTTTCTAACACTACCTCTCCAGTTCAGTGGTTAGGTTACTCACCTCACTGTTTGAGTATAAAAATTATGGTTTACGCCATTCTCAACAGTGGCTATTCCTTTTTATTTCACTTTATCTAAGCTAATGAAACGCATCAAGATTTCTCCAACCTTGCCACATTACATGGAATACAACGCGGCTGATCCGCAGTGTACTTGTTCCATGATGGCTATTCTTTCTTACCCTTTTCTTTAGAAAATTTCTGTAAATACTCATGCCATTGCATTAGATAACCCGAATTATGACCTTCTTGGGACTTAGTTTCTATGAAATTATTCTGATGTAGTGCACTATCATGATGTATTTTTATCTCTGTTGGGATACTGAGTCCCACTAGTATTTAAAACCTCATGTGATGCCAAAATAAGGGCAAAGCTCAGGCTTGCCTATTAGAGAGTGAAATCTGAATTCACTGACTCATGTATTATGTAAGGGGCACTTTTATACAGATGACACCCCCTGCGGTCAATGGCCAAGAAGGCATGCCAATTTATCTGCATAAGACATACACTATACCGCCAAAGTCCAAAGCTATTGTGTACACCTGATTTTATATTAAGGTCCCCTCTGGGTACTTGCTGGAGATCCCAGGCCTGGATAACCCGTCAATCAAGAAGGTCATAAACTGTCCAGGTCTTTGGATTCACCATATGCTGGATCCATATTTGTGTTGTTTGCTAACCTTACTGAAAATCCTAGGACAGTGGGACCTAATACTCCAATTGCTTATTTGCGCCTCTTACCTGTAGAGGCCCTCAATGATGTCCACAGCTTTGTAAGTCTAATGGATTTTGGGTTAGAAACAACCTATCAGTAGCTCTAGTTGACACGCGAATCATGAAAGAGCTCATTGGTGAGCAAAGAGCCAGGCATGGGAATTATTGGAGGTTATCCAGACCTCTACTCCACCTCTATCTATGTTTTCAGAAAAATGAGTGGCTTCTTGCATCGCGTGGAGTCTGGGGATGCTACCCCCATTTAGTTCTGACACTACCATACAAGTAAGATTGAAGAGGCTCTGGTGGCTCTTGAGCTCAAGCAACTCCTCAAAGCTGGGCTATTGGTGCCTTCGTGCAGTCCTTGAGCCTCTACCCTCCTGTTAGTTCGAAAAAATGATGGCAGACATCGTGTGGTGAAGGACTATTGGTGGCTCAATTTATTACCAAGAAATACATTTATCTCTTTCTTAAATTGACAACTCTCTCCGCTTGCTTGCTGGATTGCAATACTTTTCCGCTATAGATCTCACTATTGGATATTAGTAAAAGGAGCTCACCCCTGAAGATCAAGCCAAATGTGCGATTATAGCTAATGAGGGCCTGTTCAAACCCTTTAGTATGCTCATGACCTTTGTAAAGCGCCCTTCACCTTTCATCATCCCATGGACGGGATTAAATTTGACTTGAAACTGTCATGTGTCCTTGTGTTCCTCATTGATATCACTACTTTTACATGAACCTTTGACAATCACGTGGAACACCTCCAGGAAGACTTTAGCCATCTAAGGAAGGTTTCAATAAAATAAAAAGCTTTGAAGTGCTCTATTTTTTAATAAGAAATGGTTTTCCTTAGACACGAGGTCTTGAAAGATTAATCCACCCCATCTCAAACAAAGTTGATGCCACTAAGTAAATGTTGGTACTCATAGCTTTAATAATATTCAATTATTCCTGGGCATATGGGCTATTATCATCAGTTCATCTCTCAGTTTTTCGACCTAGATGAGCCTCTAACTATTTCCTGCAAAAGAATGTGCCCTTCATTTGTGGGCCTGAAAAATACCAGGAGTTTAATGCGCTGCGGACCATCTTTTGTACTAAACCTATTATTAGTTCATCTGTATTTTTATTGACCATTCTTTATATTCATAATGCTAGTGATGTCGCCGTTGGGGCCATCCTAGCTCAGCAAGATGAAAATCAGCCTGATCATCCAGTAGCTTTTTTCAGCATGATCCAAAGCTAGGCCTACCAGAACTATAGCATTACTGAGAATGTGTGTCTGGCTGTTTTGCTTGCAATCAATCATTTCTGGCCCTAACTCTATGGCACTCCTTTCACTATTGTGACTGACCATTTCTCGCTCTAGTGTCTGCAGTAGATGAAAGATCTGGACAGCGAGTTAGCTAGATGGGCTCTAAGGCTGCGGCGCCTTGATTCTACTATAATCCATCGCACAGGAGCGATTTATTAGAACTCTTATGGTCTCTCTAAGATGCTGGTACTGGCTGCTTTGACCTTGGAGGAGGACCAACTGTATGATATAATCATCTGGACCAAATGATGGGAGTTGGAGGCTCCTGAGATCCAAGTCATGCTCCAAAAAAATAACCTGGGAAACTTATATCAAGAAAGCAATGATGTACAAGAAATTCAACAGAAAAATGGCTCCCTTATATCCACTCTTCATCTCAAACAGACGTTATCCTAGAAGGGCAATGACTATGGGGCGTGGTGCAGTGAAAAAGACTCATGAATGTTCTAAGAAATGCTGCTACTTGGACTAAATGGTCAACCATCCAAGATGTTTAATAGGCTGATGGCTTGCCAATCCTAAGATCAGGACAGACCAATATTAACTTGCAGTTGTGGACCCATCAGTACCATTAGTGTTGTTAACATTGATGTAGTGGGCCCTTTTCCCACCGGGTTGCATGGCCATAGATATCCTCTTAGCCATGGACAATCTAACCAAATGGGTCAAAGTAATATCTATCCCCGCTTCCACCGAAAAACCCATGGCCCTATTCATTATTCAATTAGTTTTTACTCAGATTGGATACCAAAAACTTTACTTTTAAACAGTGGGCTAAAGTTCACCACCTCAGTAGTCCAAAGATTAACTTCGCTCTTTGTAACTAATCAGAGTTTCACCAAATTAAAACCCATTGACCAATGGAGCTGTGTAACATGCTAACGGAACCCTCATCTCTATCCTGTGGAAGATGGCCGCCTCTGACCATAATTACTGGAACCATTATTTACCCATCTCCTTGCTTTCTTAGTTTATAATCCACCATTAAATCATCAAGGTGTTCCCCTTTAAAGCTCTATATGGGCGTGTTCTTCATTTAACAAGGTGCTTTCAACTCCTGCTTGATACCTCCATACCTGAGAACTAAGATCTGACTTTGAGGGCATTACCAATAAATTTGTCCAGATTCAAGAATTAGTTACTCAAGGCATTGTCACCACCACATAAAGGGGGCCATATTACTATATAATGTCATCTGACCCTCCTTACCAATCTTTTCAATTAGTTGACCACCTTCTCTTTTATCACCATCAACCCGGAGGTCAACGAAACAAGCTAATGTTCTTTGGTTGGGACCTTATAAGTTCATTCATAAGGGTGAACTCATATTACTCCATTGTTGACGTCAATCAAGGGATAGTGATGAACTGAGTACATGGCTAATTTCTTCAGACCTATACCCCCTCCATCAGGATCATGAGGGGGAGTTGTCAGGATTCTATACAATGTGTGTGCCAAAATCCCTACTCCCAAATTGTGCCTCAATAATTCAACTCTTGACCCCAATGCTGTCCGCTATGGTCTGCCAGCTAAAGCGGGCGCCGGACAAAAGTTTCCTCAAAGCCTCCTCAACATCTGATATGGTTTCCTAGGCTGATAATCTAGGGGCTATATTAGAAACTTTTTTTTAATTTATGATAATCCCTTTGTTTGGCCCATTTGCGAATAAAGATGCGTGGCGGCTCCTCCTTTTGGGTTGGGCACCACTAGTACTAGAAAATAATTCAACTCTTGAGCCATTGCAAGTGAAACCTGTCAAGAAGGCACTAAAAAAGAGCTTTGATAAAGAAGCATCATGCACACAAGAATTGTTAAAGATGCCTTTAGAAATTTCATTCCCACCTCTCAAAACTTCAGAAGTGTGACCTCAACTGTTTCTGTCATGAGGACAATTCAGAACAATGAGGGTTTCAACCAGGAGGTCAATCAGGAAGGCTGTGAATTTTTCTGATCATAAAAGTCCATAAAGTTCCCTGAGGCACCACATCCTCACACATCCTATAATTATTTATGCATTTTAACTCAATAAAGTAGTCTATTTTGCCAAATCTTTTTATTTTATCAACCTCTTAGCTTATTTACAGCTTTAAGCCCTTATAAAACTTTTGTAAAGTCATGTGAAATTTTATACCGAGATGAACAACCACTGGTATTTGTCTCCATTTAAAGGTACAATCAGTGCATCAAGGACCAAGCAACTGCAGCTAAACCTTTAGTATAAATGGCCCATGCGCGGTTTATGTTGCTACACTTCCTATAAAAGTAGTTACATGATGTTCCTTCTTTTAACAAACCGAGTTTAACTTGATTGCTACATTTTGTCTCGGGTTCAGATTTTCTGAATTCAAGTCAAATCATTTAAATTGAACTTTGGTTTTTCATGTTTGGGCGCTGGGTTGTGCCTCGCCCAAATTTTTAATTAGGCTCATCCAAGCCTAATCATTGGTTTGGGTGGGGCAAGTTGCAGGTGTAAAAGGCGCCCACTAATTATAAAAGCTCACTTCAGAATTCTCAACCTTTGTTCTCCCTGGGGAGCATTGTCAGTTGCTCCCCAGAAAAACTCTGTTCTCCATGCCCCTTTTTAGTCATGAATGAAAAATAAAGGTTTTTTGGGGGTTGCTTACCTTACTCACCTGTTCATCTTCTTAAGGATTCCAGCTTTATAGAGTTTTCATGTGGTTGTGTCAGACCAACCACAAATTACTTTTTAAAACTAACTTTATGTAGGTATTTTGGTGCTTTCAGTGCACCAAACTTACTACTTACTTGACGTTGGTGCACATTGGCGCTGTCAGTGCACCAAAGCATTTGATAATTAACAATAATCAGCTACCGAGCCAATTCTGAGAGTTGTAAAATTTTGAAGTCAAATGTGCATCTGTATGACCCTGATCCCCAATTCAGCTGACCACAGTAGTCACTTGGGCCTCAGTTGTCAAGGAATCGGCATAAGTAGGGGCCAGTAACTGATGGCCAACCCTGGACCTGAGGTGAAATTTAACTGAAAAACCTGGTGGGGCCTCCCACTCACCAGTGATTTGGTTGACACCAAGGGGACCTGTCACAGCAGGGCTACCTCACCAAAAGACAATCCACTAGAAAGGGAATGGCCATCCAACCACACTAGACTGTGCGCCCCTCCAACACTTCAATTTGAGAAAGTGCCTTCCTGGTTGGGATGGGGAGACTATCACCAACTGGAGTGTGGGAGGGGGGCGCAACACAGCCAAGCGCTGGACGTGCTTCCTTGTGCCGTGTGGGCTGATTCCAGCAGCCTAGTCCCAATTAGTCCTTGCCATTTGTCTTTTTCCTGTGAGGGGCCCTGGATTCCCTCTGGGAATTTTTCCATAGCGCGATGTAACTTGCCCCAGGAAGCCCTCATAGTGGCGGCCTCCCGCTGTGAGGCACCTCTTAAGGGAGGAGCCCTTCCCTAGCAGGGGTTAATGTAACAAACTGAGTTTTCTCAATTGTTGCATATCAACTTTGGTTCATACTTTCTAGTCTGAGTCAAATCATAATAGATAAAGATTTTTGCTTTTGTCATGTTTCGCACTGGGTTGTGCTTCGCCCAAATTGTTGATTAGGCTCATACAAGCCTAATCAATGGTTTGGGTGGTGCCCCCTGTAGGAATCCAGCTAGTTGTGTGCTCGCTGGTGTTAAAACGCCGGTGGATTCCACAACGGTTTTTTTAAGTTAAACTAATAAAATAAAAAGTTGGAGTTTTAGGTTTTTATTAGTGTAAGCGTGGGAAGAGAAAAATCAAACACTCTTGATATTGGACCATTCCATAAATAAACAGTGTCGAGGGTTGAGGGAAATGCAATGTTAATCATGTGGAATAGCTTGGTAGCATCTGAAATAGGTAATATGTTAATTCATCCTATTGAGCTCAGGAAAATTGGGTTACTTGGATGAAATGATTGATGAGAAGGTATTTTTAGGCAGAATGTACCCATGTGGTAATGGTTCAATATTTCAACCAATCACCGTTTGCTAAAATAATTGCACCTTGGGGGACCTCCACCACGCCTATAAAAGGGGGTGGCCCCCACTTGGGTGTTGAAATGAAACTGAAATTGGCTGGGGGAGAACCATTTGATGGGCGACCCAGAATATGATGCGTGGTCAGAGCAATCTGACTGCCAGATTTTGAGTTAATGGCCTGTTTAGTATTTGGCAAAGTGTTGCCCTGATTCTCAGGGTTCCACTGAGAATTGGCCAGGGTCTTATAACTGATTTTGTTGTTATTTTTGTTCGAAATAATATCATTATGAGATTGGACATGTAATTGGCCAATTGTATCTGTTAAATCGGTTTTATTCTTACCCAAAACATTCTTTTGCCGAAGTCAAGATGACAATTGTCTGACATCACCCCCTTCAATAATGTTTGGGGAGAATAGGGTCATAGGAAATGGCCATCTACCCGATTAATGGTAATCCCTGTAGCTAAATATTTGATAATGTACACGTTCCTCTCTTGTAAGTGATGGCTAACGGTCCTTCCTAAATTAATCCAAGCTTGCTGCTTCTCGGAGTGATGTGATTATGGTAGTATAAGACCATATCAGACACTTGAAATGAAGGCAGGGGAGCCTGAAGCTCATTGGCAGCTTGTCCTTCTTTAGTGATTATCTTATCTTGGTTCGTCAAAGCCTCAGATTAAAGCTGAATGATATGGTGAGTTAATCTTCTCATGGCTTTTTCAGGTTTCTCACCACTAGAGAAGACATCTTTAGCTAATAGGGCAGGTATTCCTGGTTCCCGTCCATATAAGGCACGGAATGGAGACATTTTTAATATCTGTTGATAGCTAATAAGGTATGCCATAAGAGCACTGGGTAGGTATTGATCCCTGTGAAGAAGATCAGAGAAGGCCATTTTTCATAGAATGGAAACCAAGGTTCCATTTGCTCTTTCCATGGTCCCATTTGTGGAGGGATTATATGTAGCTGAGAAAAGTTGTTGGGCTCCCATGGAAGTGGCCAGTATTTTGACTACTCTGGAGGTGAAGTTCTTACCATTGGCAAAGAGTAGTACTTGAGGACAGACGTGATGAGTGAAAATGTTTTGATGTAAAAAGGTGACCAGGCCTTGAGCGTTTAGGTTGGAAGAGCCACGGCTTCCATCCACTTAGTGAAGTGGTCAATGATGACTAGGATAAATCTGTTTCCACCAGTCGTCTGAGGAAGGGGACCTACTACGTTCAGGCTGATGGTGTGGAACGGTTGTTGAGGGTAGTTGTTTGATATTGTTATCTTGTCAGGAAACTGGATTGCTTTTTTCACGTGAGACAGGCATTTAAAACTTTGACAATGGTTTCCATAATCCCTTCCCAATAGCACTGATCCTTAATTCACTCGTAGGTTTTCTTTGCACCTCCATGATCTAGGTTGGAGTGAGATTCCAGAATAGCAGGTACACTTTCTGAGGGCTGAAGGTAAGGCAACCACTTTGCCCCCACCTGCTTTTATAACTTCCCACTTTTCACCTTGGGTTTGTTAGATTGACGGGCTAACATTTTCTGTATTGGCTCATCCTCATCCTCCCAATCATCAGGGGTCATTGAAAGATCATATAACTTCTCCGCCTCCCCATTATCCAAATGAAGGACTGGCAGCCAAGTTAACCCATCAACATTCATGTGACGGGCCATCATGGTAAACAATCTTTATTTCATAGTGCTGGAGCTTTAGAGCCCATCAAGCTAACTGGCCAGTAGGATCTTTCATGTTCTGTAACCATTTTAGGGATGCGTGGTCAGTAACCACAGTGAAGGTAGTTCCATATAGGAAAGGGCGATAGTGTTTTACAGCTAACAAACACCAAGACACTCCTTCTTCGTTACACTGTAGTTACGTTCAGCCTTTGACAGCATCTTACTAAAATAGGATACAGGATGATCTACACCGTCTTCATCCAATTAGTCTAAGATGGCCCCAACGGCGTAGTCAGATACGTCAGTAAACAAGATAAAAGATTTATTGTAATTGAGATGCCCCAAATTAAAGAGTTATTGTAGAAGTTGCTTCAACGTCTCAAATGCGGCCTTCTGTTCAGCACCCCAATAGAAAGGGTTGTTCTTGGTCAATAGGCGAACGAGGGGCTTTCTGAGCTGGGCGAACTTGGGGATAAACTGATGGTAATACCTCATTATCCCTAAAAACACATGCTTATCTTGTAAATTTTTAGCGTGAGGAATTTTTGAAATCGATATAACCTTATCTTGTATGGGTTGGAGTCCCTCTTAAGGATGGAGTGTCCAAGTAAAACCAATTTCCTTTTGAAGAAGGTACACTTTGAGTGCTTCAACTTAATATTTGACTTAAATAACCGTTGAAACACCTCCTTCAGGTGATCAAGATGTTCGTTGAAGGTTCTTGAGAACACTGTGATGTCATCTAGATAAAAGATGTCACAATTTAGCTTCAGGTCCTGCAAGTGTGTGATTCATTGCACGCTGAAATGATGCAGGTGCGTTACACAACCCTTGAGGTAATCAGGCTGGTTGGAAGAGAGCCTCACTACAAATGAGAGCATATTTCTCCTGGTCTTCAGGGGAAAGGTCCATTTGCCAATAGCCGCTAGCCAAGTCCATGGCGGAAAAGAAGTTAAACCAAAGAGTTGTACCAGGGCTTCATCAATACTGGGGATAGGATAGCTATCCTTTTTTGTAAGGTTATTTAACTTGCAGTAATCCATGACTATCTGATAGCCTCCGTTTTTATTTTAATTAGCAACAGGGGGGAAGAACAAAGTCTTTGTGAAGGAACTAGTAACCCCGCGTCTAGTAACTACTGGAGCTCCGTCCTCATCTTCTGCTCTTCCACCTTTGACTTACAGTAAGGTTTGGACAAATAGGGCGGGCATCACCCACATCAATGGAGTGGCTCCAGCCCTTCATGTGGCCATAGTCATTATCCAAATTGGATTTTATGTCGCTATTTCCTTCCAATAGAGTATGGACCTTTTCCAACACATCTGGGGTCAGCTTATCCGAAATATGAACATTGGGCAAGGTAAACACCAGGTTGTCCATGGGTAAGCCCAAATCCGCCATAGAGCCATTGGAGTTGATATGTTCAATGTCATCCACTGGGATTAGGAATCCTCTGCCAATCTCCTGGTGTTTTTGTATTATTTATGTCCTTGCTGATGAGGTTTTCCAGAAGAGTGGTATTAGGTCTCTGATAGGCTCGTTTTTGTATCCCAGGAAATACCTGAGGCTCCAAGAGGCTAACGCCCTCAAGACTTATAATATGCAACAAGCAGTGGTGTAGGATTTGGATGGTGATCTTTGTGTCAACCACTCATTTTTCACCTGGATTAATCACTACCTCATTTGAAGCATAAAATGTAATAGCTTCCATATCATCCACCAAATTGGTAAATTTCTTCATGTTGCGCCCAGAGGTGGAATAAGGAAAATTATGGCGGAAAAGGGGTATTCAACCAGGAAAGAGTATTCGTTCTTGCTGGGTTCTTTATTGATAAGACAAAAGGGACTTCATAGTTGAGTAACGAGAGTAAACCTTGCTTCATGTAGATTATTCTCTCGTAATTAACCATAAATTGGGTAACAATGAGCATATCATATGAGTTTTGTCCAAAGCCACAGAAGGGCCAATAAGATAAGCTTCCTTGTTCGAATGGAAAGGGAAGAGTATGCCCCAATAGCATGGATATTGTTTGGGCCTTCAGTTCCAAATCCTTGCGTGTACTCCAAGTCAGGCACTAGCTTTATATTTTTGATAAGCTTAGTGGAGATCATGTTAATTGTGAGCCAGTGTCCAGAATGTCCATTATTTGACTTTTTGAATGACCACTTCAACCTTAGTGAGTGTTCCTCCAAAGTTAGGTGACAAAACTATGACCTCCTTGCGCCAGAGGTGGAAGTTAGTTTTCAAGCAGTCTCAGGGTATTTATACAAGATGGATTTCATGGGATGGACCTGCTGAAAAGGTCGAATCAAGCCAAGAATTGATTGCCATCTCTGGCAGTTCAATAGCTTTTGGAAACCCTAGAATTTGGCTGAGGTACGTTTCCTCAAGAATGGTGGTCTCGTCTACTCCACCAGCGTGAAAATGATCAGGAACCTCTACTTACATGTGGGCTCCCAATATACAGTAACCAATGTCATCATAATACTCCTCAGATTCATCCTTAATGGTATTATCAACCACTGTCAAGGCCGCAATTGAGGTAGTGGAGAAGGCCACATGAAGTTGGGTAGTTATCCTCTGGCCATACATTTTTCCAGAAAGCCCTTTATCGTCACAGGGGTTACCCTTGGGCGCGCAACTACTAGCTTAGCTGGAGGGGAATGAACAGTAGAGGTCTCCAATTTACAGGAGAGAGTGATATCTTTTTTAAGTCTCACTGAGGAAACAGGTTTCACTGGGAGGATAGGTACAGGTGGACTCACCCCCGACTGTTCTGCATGTAAAAGCTCCTCAATGGGTAGAACTGAAGGTTCCTTCTATCTTCATTTGTTGTTTCAAATGAAGGGAAATCGTCAACTTCTAAAAGAGCCTCTTTTTTGTCACGGATGGATTTAAATTGGCGCTTTACTGAAATGATATGCCTGGCGAGAGAGGGTTGAGAGGCTAACCCAGTTAACATGGCTTCGATAGCATCACCCAGAGTTAGCATGTTAAACGTTGATAACCATTTGTGCAGTGAGGTAAAATCGCTCAATAAAGGCATCGGTTAGCTCGCCCTCAGACATTCTAAGGCGCATAAAGGCCTCTTTTTACCTATGTAGACTCTACTTTGATCCAATAAAAACAAAATAGCCTCCTTCTCCTCTGCCCAGGTGTGCAGAATGTCCATATAAGGGATGATCATCTCTTGTACCAAGCGACTTAAGTGAGGAAGGATGTGTCATACTTTTTTCATATCAGTGGCGCCATGCATGGCAGATTCGTATACATACAAAAAAGAAGCAATTCTTCCTTCACCAGGGGTGTACTTGTCTTTAAGAGGGGTTTTAAGGGGCGCTGCTCCAACTCTTTAAGATGAGATAAAGCACTGCGATTTGCTTTTCCAAAGCAACTATTTGTAATTCATTTTAAAGAGGAGAAATTGGAGGGTTAATCACTTTAAAAGCCTCCCTTTTGAGTTTGGTTTTGGTGCACAGGTTAGCCCCTGTAGTGAGAACCATTTTGTAAAATCCAGCTAGTTGTATGCTCACTGGTGCTAAAACGCTGCTGGATTCCAAAACGTTTTTGTTAGTTTAAAGTTAAGACACTAATAAAATAAAAAGTTGGGGTTTTAAGTTTACAAGTGTAAGTGCTGGAAGAGAAAAAGGAACCCTTTTTTATATTGGACCATTCCATATTTAAATTGTAATGAGGTTTAAGGGAAATGCAATGTTAATTGTGTGGAATAGCTTGGTAACATCTGAAATAGGTAATACGATAATTCCCTAACAGAGCTCAGAAAATTTGGGTTACTTAGATTAAATGACTGATGGGAAGATATTTTTAAGCAGAACGTACCCATGTGGTAATGATTTAATATTCTAATCAATCACTGTTTGCTAAAATAATTTCACCTTGGGGTACCCCACCATGCCTATAAGGGGGTGATCCCCACTTAGGCGTTGAAATGGAACTGGACGTGGCTGGGGGAGAACTATTTGATGGACGCCCCAGAATATGCCACATGGTTGGAGAAATCCAATGGCAGATTTTGAGTTAATAGCCTGTTTAGTATCTAGCAAAGTGTTGCCTCAATTCACAGTGTTCCACCAAGAATTTTCCAATGTCTTGGCCAATTTTTTCATATTTTCTGTGCAAAGTAATATAATTATGAGATCGGACATTTGATTGGCTGATCATATATGTTAAATCGGGATTGGTCTTCCCCAAATCATACTTTTGCCAAAGTTGAGATGGCAATTATCTGACACTTAAAAGGGCAGCCATAAAAAGCTGTACCCGCCAATTCTGAAGCTCAATTAAGAATACTCACCCTTGTCCTTCCCTGGGGAGCATTGTCAGTTGCTCACCAAACAAGCTCTGTTCAGCGGGCCCCTTTTTAGTCATGATGAAATTAAAGGTTATTTTTGGGGTTTGCAAACCTCGCTCACCTGTTCATCTTTTTGGGCTTCCAGCTTAAAGGATTTTTGTGTGGTTGGTTCAGACCAAACACAAATCACTTTTTTTCAACTAAATTAATGTAGGTAACTAGGCGTTGGTGGTGCACCAAATTTATTCTTTACTTAACATTGGTGAACTTTGGCGCTGTCAGTGCACCAAAGCATTTAATATTCCAAAGTGAGGAATTAGAATAATTTTAAGTATTAGACTGGCCCTCATGTTCTTACAAAAGAAACAGCATCAACCGCGGTGCCAGAGGTATCACAAGCCAAAAATTAAATGGATTATATTTGTCAGAACGACGAAGAACATGGGGTTAAAACTTACCCTATTGCTTTAAATTCATGATGACCTTTGTGTCCATTTTAATGACCTTTTTACCAGTGTTGGGTGAAGGGTCGAGGCCAGTTTTTGAATAAATATTGAGATCTTTTTTTTAGAAAATTGACAGATCTTAGATAATGTGCAGTTTTTTCTGAGTTACCAGAGTGATCCAAGAGAAGATGGCCACTAGTTTGAAAGGCACGATGGCATAACCATTTTTTGGTTAAAATTACCCAGGAACTAAACTTTATTCTAAAGAACTCACATTTGAATGGCTTAGTAACTAGACCCAGATTTGTGAAGTGCTGAACTCACCACCACCAAATCCTTACCATATTTTTTAGCGTTTGGCAAGTGAATCAAGATGTTATCAACATAGACTAGTCACAAGAAAACCTAAGATCCCCCAGGTGTAAATAATGATAGGCTAAGAGACATGTGGTGCATTCTAAAAACTAAAAGCATAACTTTTAAATTAATATATTCAGAATAGGTCAAAAGTCATCAACTATTCTTGGCCATACTTGAACCGCACTTATTGGAAAGTGTTCACCAAGTTAGATTTTTAAATTTTTTATTTTTATTCTGGGAAGGCTGACCATGGGATGGACATTTTAATAAACTCCAACTACAAAACACCAAGAAAAATGAGGGGCACCCCAGAGGAGCCGAGGCTACTTCTTGTTGCAAGTGAGACTGCCAGTGGAAGGAAGAGGGGAGTGACAGGGGAGGCCTGGGCCAAAACTGCACACAAATGGAGGAAAGTGTAAATGAAAGGAACCAGATGGGGACCAGGATGGCACCAACTGGTGTTGGAGGGATGTCAGATGGTCAAATAGCCAAGCTTGAAAGTGATCCTTGAGATGGGAATGGAAGTGACACACAGCTTCACGGAGGGTTAGGGTAGTGCCAGAGAGTGCATCAAGGACAATAGTGTGGATCATCCATAGCGCTATTGCAACAAACAAGGCGCGGAGAAAAGGGTGGATAGGGGAGGTCAAAGAAAAGGCGAAGATGTTTTTGGACAGGCTGAAAGCCCGCACACGCTTCTGGCAAAAGAGGCGCATAACATCCCACCAAACTACCTGTGAAAGTGGGAAATCCTCCAAGTGATGGACTAAAGACCCGCATTGAACACATACAATGCATTAAGATTGAGAGGCATTGGACCGCTTAGCCGTGTGATATACCTTTCTCAGGCATCTCCACTAATAGGCGAGTATTTTGGGGTTGTAAAAGAGGATAATGAGTGTACCGCCAAAGTCCTTCTACATCTCCAAAGAGTATGGGATGTCGAGCTTGTCAAGATAGTTCACACAGGCAATAAGGTGGGGACGTTGGGGTACCAGGTTGTTTAAAACGGCTTAAATACAGATTTCTTGTTTGAAGTGGGGAGTTGGGAGGCCCTATGGGCTGTTTTCCACTGATGTTGATTATCCACTCAGCACTCTGCATAGAGAAGAATGCATATGAAGTGGGTCAGCGTCCCATGAGGACCCACAGCAGAGGGATGAGAAGCAATATAGGCTAACAGAGAATGGGGGTGAGTAGGATTGCTGAGGCCAAGGGCTCAGGTTAAGTTGGAGCGGGCCGCGCGTGACCAGTGTAGGGCTGGGAGTGGGGTAGTGGTGACCATAGCGACCCAGGTGCCAAATATTTTAGCGGCATGGGCCATAAAGTTGAGCAGGCCCATATCCTCACTATGGAAAGGGTCAAACATGACATCCAGGTGTACAGGGGGAGGGCGGCTTAGACAAAGCCACCCTTGTAGTAGGGCGTACAAAGAGTTGAAGAAAGAGGGGGAAAAGGAGATAGCCTGGGCCACAAACCAGACTTAGGACAGGAGCATAGAGTTGGCAAGCACAACTTGGCCTGAGAGGGTAGTCTGGTGGGCTCTTAGGGAAGCAATGCGCTTTGTGACATTGTCAAGGATGTGGTGCTCCATTAATGATAAGGTGTACCCGCCTGCCTCCAGACACACTCCTAAATGGTGTACCAGACCAGTAGTGGGTCTAGGCACAAAAGGGGTCACAAACGGGGCGATATATGATGGCTGAGACAACTGAACCTGTGAGCTAGCTGCTGAAGCAGGTAGATAACGGGTTGCTGGTGACCAGTGGGCTTAGTTCTGGCTGAGAAAAATGATTTTGGTTTTGAGGGCGTTAAGTGCGGCGTTACTGAACCTGGTGTAATCCTGGATAGTAGCCTCTAGCGTGCATGCGTCTTGGTTGTTAGACACACCAACCACACAATCGTCAGCAAATGCCAGCATCTTAACTGGTGCTTGGCCTTGCACATGGACACCAGTAAGCTGGGCATTCACATTGTGTAAAAGTGGGTCGAGGCTGAAGTTGTACAAGAATGGGCTTAAAGGGTCCCCTTGGCGGAGATACATTTGAGGGTGAACCAGATCAGTGAGGAAGCCAGGGCCACTCACAGCCATTGTGGCAGACTCCATGAGAAGCAACCCAATTAATGACCTGGTAAGGGTGGTGGAACTTATGGAGGCAGGCTTTAAAATAACCACATTTGACCCTATCATAAGCTTTTTGCTGGTCTAAGAACACAAGCGCCCCAGTAGCCGTAGATTGGAAGACATTGGCTATGGTGTAAATGTTGTCCCATATTGACCGCTTGGGGATAAAACCAAATTTCTCAGAGGAGATCACTATAGAAGCAACTACCCCTAGGCGGTTGGCCATAATTTTAGTAATTATCTTAGTATCTGTATTAGTAAGTGATATGGGGCGCCAGTTGGCCAAATCCAGCTTATCACCTTTTTTATACATCGTTATCATGTATGCCTCCTGGCCCCAGGAGGCGCGTTTCTAAGAGACCTTTATTTATTGAGACAAGCATCAGAAAGGAGCAATAATAAGAATATTAATTGTAGAACTCATATGGAATCCAATCTGGACCTAGGCACTTTCTGTGCCATGCACTGCAAACGGCATGCCAGCGTTTGTTCCAAGTAATTAAATTCATCAGCTCTGGGTAACAGGAAACAGTGTGGATATGTGCACCATTGAGAAACTCAATAATTTGGCCAGTTCAATTGGTTTGGATTTATACAACTTGGAGTATAAATTTTAACTTCGCCGGACAAGGCAGCTGGAGTCTCTGTGACATAGTTGTCTGGCCGCCTTACCTTTGTGAAGGACAAGCTCTGTCACAGTGTAAAGGATTTACAGAAAAAGTAGGCGGAGCACGTGTCACCCGCCATTATTTTTTGCCTTATACTGATTAAAAACGCAATGCTTTTGTTTCTTACCAGTGCGTTAAGACGAGCAGACACTTCTTCCCACTTATGACCCCAAGCCAGGCTGTACCCTGCAGCAGGGACATTTGACTCCTGGTGGTCCACTTCTTCAAGCATGCACTAAATGACTCTCAAGTCAGACTGATATCAATTCAATGAGATGTGGTGTGCCTGAAGGACGGTGTTTGCTTTGAAGGTTGACCAGGTAGCGGAGGGATCAGCACAAAGCAGTGTGGTGAATTCCAGTGCCAAAGTTTTGATGTCCACCCATGAGGAAGACCTGGATGACGTGATCTTGGACAAATGAAGTTTGCACCACTTCAGCACCTGTGCCACTGGGCTTGATAAAGTGAAGTAAATTCAAACCAACCTGTGGTCATAAAAATCGATTTTTGTCATTGTGAAGTGCACAGTATGGGGGCAAAAGTTCAATGGGGCAAGAATGAGGTCAATGCAGGACATGGACCTCAACTGACTGTTGTGCACATGGGGGCGAAAAATGTTAAGTAGAAGAGGTTAATGTCTGGGGAGGCTATCAAAAAGCCCCAAGGTGGCTATTAGAACGCGTAGTTTAACATGCCCCTGTGGGGGGTAGGCATAAAAGGCCAGCAGTTGGTGGCTGGGTTGGCCCAGCAGTTCATGTCTCCCACCACAAACGGATCAGGTGGAAGTGGGAGTGAATTTATGGCTAAGAGGAATTCCTAGAGAGCCCGTGCACAGGTCAGGGAGTAAATATTAATAATAGCATGCAATTCATCATCCCATGAAGAGGGTATGACCAGCACATGGCCATTTAGTTATAAATTTTTTTAAAATAAATTTTTAACTTCAGCTCACACATATTAGCACCATACAGTGCAGCGACAAAAGGAAAAGGAGGGGAGGAGCATGGTTACCCATGTTTCTTTTTTAGCACTAGGTGGTCCCAACCTAAATGGTTACCCATGTTTGCTCAGCATCGTGTGGAAAGTGGGATTCCTGAATGGCCAGGATGTCCACAGGTAAATTATTTTTTAATAAACTCAGTTTCCTAGCCTGGCATGGTGAGGCCTTGAATCCAGTGATGTCCAACGTCCCTATTGTGAAGGCTCCCCCATTGCACCTTAAATGCTAGGGGAAAGGCCCCCTTGCCCTTAAGCTACCCATTTTTCAGCAAGTTTCTATTTGGCACCACATGTGCTTTGTGCTACGGGGTAATTGTCTTTATCAGAGCTTTTGCTGTGGGTTTATTACTAGATTTGGTTTTAGATGATTAGTTTTGGTTTTTTGCATTGTTGTGTACCTGCAGTGCATTATCAGAGGTTGATAAAAACTTGGGAGAGAAGTAGGTGGTAGAATCAGTTTTAACCATTGCTTGGTAATTTTGCTCAGGAAAATATGACTCACCCATCTTGTCCACAGGTTGGTTGGCCTAATCTGATTGGTAAGCTGATTCTAAAGACGCTTCAGCTGCAAATGACTCAATGTCATCCTGGGCCTGGGCAGGTGGGGTCATGGATGCAGCCGTAGCCGCTGCCTTGGCTACTGCTCTATGGTCCTGTTTGTCCTTCTTACGCTCCTGTGGGGACACAGGTTTAAACTGAATGTAAGATCCCTGCGTGCCCCACGGAAAGGCGGCATCAGCGTCAATAGAAGGTTCATAATGGGAGTCTGTGCTGCCCATTTCATCGGGGAAGATTTCATTTTGAGTGATGCCCTTTCTGGATGAGCATGTATGAGCCTTGTGACCAAAAACATGATAAAAGGTGCAGATAGGGGGCGCGCTATCCACCATGATGCAGAATGGGAAGTATTCCTGCCTGTCAATATTCACAACTGTGGTGTGTGGGATTTGGGTAAATTCTTCCAAAATGTCTGCAGTTGGAGTGATCACTAAAATCGCTTTGCCTAGTCACAGGTCCGGAATAAGCATAAAGTGTCACATTTTGAATGGATGAAGTTCCCCATAGCTCTCAAGCTTAACCATGAGGTGGTGCTCCAGCCCTGTGCGCTTTATTATTGTGGGGAGAAAGTCAAACGTATCAAAAATTTTGTTTTTTTGGTCCATCAAGTGCACTTTGTTTTGACCACCCGTTGAACATCCAGGAGATCTACCACTACCCGCACCTGTGCAGCTTTTTCTACTGCTTGTTTAGCCTCAAACCTGAGATCCATCCAACCGCAAGTCATAGAGTGCAGTGCAACATATACTGCATCTGGGATGTGTTTGTGCACATCTCCACAGAACTTTCCCAAAGCGCCATTTAAGTTTATATCCAGTAAATTTGAACCCTGTGCTCCACTAATGACAGGGGCTAAAAATGCTGAGTTTTGATGAGCTAGTTGCATGCTGCTTTCCAGGTTAAAATCTCTGGGGAAATACTCACCGCCATTTTCTTGTTTTTGTCTAGGCCTCTGGTGTTTCCAGGGCATTTATGAACTTTGTATGGTGTGAAGACCAATACTGTGCCCTTTAATTTTTTAGCTTTACTTCCCAACATTGGGTGCAGACTAATCTCCTCAAAGAGATTATCAAACTTACCTAGTCTTGAATTGAATCAGTTACAATTATTAATTGCAACTAGAGAGAAAAGTTTTGTTCACCAAGATAAGTTTAGATAAAACTGAATTCTTGAGATTGCCTAAAAATCACGCTTGAGGGGTAATGGATATGGATTGGGGACTTTCACTTTGTTCATATGCTCATAATCCACTCAAGGTCTCAGGTAGGCATCCATCCTCTTTGTAAACTACTGGGTATGACATGGAAGAGGTTTTCTTGATCATCCACCTCTCCTATAACATATTGTCAATCCAGGTATCAACACCTGGTCATACTCAGATGTATAGTTATATAAGGGACAGCTGATTTTGATGAGTTCAACCATCATCTGAAATTCACTTTGGATTCTTAGTGACTTGGAAGCTTACTAGCACCTTTCACATTTAATACTGACATAAATGGCGTGAGAATAAGAGAAAAAGTAGGTAACTCAGGCATAATAATATTCAAAGTTTTTTCCACTGTTGACGCCACTTCATTGCCTGTTGCTAGCGTGGGAAGGAGGGGGATTTCGCCCAAATGAAGATTGGAGTTGAATGCTAACGTGTTACGCTCTAAGTCAATACTCAAAAACTGGCAACGCCACCATCCTATCCCTAAGTCGCCAAGTATAACAACTCTGCAATTTCCATAGAATTTTCTACAAATTTATACTCATGGACAATAAAACGAATTTGTTTACAAAGAGGAAGCGTGATCATGGAGATCTGAGATTCCCCATCTCAAGCATTCCTAGACATCATCAAGTTCAAAAGCCTGAGCAATCTTCAGGTCAATGTTGTTCCTGTGGTCCATTGTTCAGTAGGGAAGTTACTGTTACCTTATGCTATAGTACTGAAGTACTAGATGTAAACAAGAAATAAGTATAGTTAGATCAGTCAACTTGTTGAGGGAACAAATGTCTGGACCTAATTTATTAATTTTGTGCTCTTTTATACTTTAGTGTATCTGTTAATTAGATTGCTGGGCATATCTGCTTCCCAAGCATATGATAAAGAAGCAGATTTGGGATCTTCATGGTCTACAGGAATCAGAACCTTTCCTAAAAGATTCATTTGAGGTATCAGTGTATGGGGAGATCCACTATAATGAGAAAGGTCCATAAGAATCATTATGGACCTTTTGCGCTAGAGCAGGCATCTGAGCAGTAATGATATTCCTTTTTGGAACGACTGACTTCTTGTTTTGCTCACTGCTTCAACTTCTTCATTAATCTTAACTATTGATGGATGGCCGACAGTGCGCTGCTCATTCCAATGTGATTAATCTGAGTTATTGTCCATGTCAAGTTCAGACTCATCTTCAAGTTCTGTTACATAAGGAAGGGCGCTCCTCTTTCATCATAGCTGCTGTCCCATCCACATTAGTTTAGGTTGCAGTTTAAGTTGCCATTGGAGTAGCTTACATGTTTGCCAGTTTCGCCACTGGTATCCAGATTATGCTTAATTTAATGAGCTAAGTCATATGCTACCTTAAGATTTATTGGTTCTATGACCTGGCCTTATGGACAATGGACAAATGACTCAATGAGACACGGAAGGCTGCTGTGGAAACTAATTCATGGAATTTAATGGTTCCATCAATGCGTTGAACAGCTTGTATATGAGCTTTTTAAAGTCCATGAAAAGCGCTTGATATTGGAATAGGATAAAGACATGTTGAGTCTACAGACTAAGTCAACAACTATTTCAGGGAATGATACTAAGAAAGGAAGAGATAGGTTTCCTTAATAGGACATTTTATAAAGCATAGTACGTTTTTAATCTCTTTCTTCACCTTTTTAGAGCATCCACTAGAGCTAATTGCTGCTCCTCAGTGAAATTGGCGTTACTCTTGACACTTGCACAGAGTTTAAACTCAGCTAGATCTCCTAAAGCTTGCTTCGCTATTTCCACAGAAGGACAGGGTAAAGTCCCAACCATTTAACATTGCAGGCATGCAAGGTAGTAAAAGTGATTGTGAGTTGTGCAGCACAAGTTATTAAGTCTTACTTTATGGCCTTGACAAGATTATCCCTCACCATTAAGTGATGAGAGCTTTCAGGAGGAAAAAATAATTTTCTTGGTGATATTTTGGCCCAAAGATAAGAGATCATGAACCAACTTCACGCTGTACTTATTGGCTAGGTCATAATGTCAGAATTTGACATGCCAACGAAAGACCTGGCTTTCATTGCAATGTTTACTGAACCAAAGACAGCATCCAGAATCCACGGGGCACCGCCATTCCTATAATGAGGGAGGGATAATCACCAGGAAAAGATATGGGAAGTATTAATCAATTAATCTGGAGCCTTTTATGGTTCAACTGCTTAAATAAGACTGACCACACAGACTAGTTAAGTTGATAACCAGTGAATAGGTAGAGTGTTAAAGTCTCAGCTGATCTAAAGATTTTTTTGGTTCTTTCTATGGGTTAAGTGAATATAAAATTAATCTAAATGCATACAAAAATACCCATAGAAAACCAGATTGCTGCAATGAGGGCAACCATGGTTCTTGCTGGGGTAACCCC
>JAKSZP010002893.1:0-122395 GCA_022478985.1 Massospora cicadina | reverse complement strand
TACCCATGTTCTCTATGGTCCATCCCATATGGCGGATAGTTCGGAAGATATGTTTGAAATGAGGGGAGGTTCCATGCAGGCCCATTGCAGTAGAGTGCTTGGCAAGGTATGAAAGTAGTTTGGGTGGACTATGTGGGTTGGTTAATTTGAGCGCCTGTGCAAAGTTAGTCCTTGCTGCTCTGGACCAATGTTGTTGCGGGAGGTCTGGAGCAAGGATTTCCTTTATCCAGGTACCTAGGATGTGATTGGCATGGCTCTCAAAATCTATTAGTCCCATGCCTCCGCTTGAGCGTGGGCCAAATAGTGTTTCCATCCGTATAGGAGGGTGAGAGCTAGGCCACAGCCAGCCTTGATAAGCGCGCGAATTGAGGTTATAAAGGTAGGTGAGAAGGCTATCTCATGGGCCTGGTACCACAATATTGGGAGGATGAGCGAGTTAGCAACTGTAACTCGTCCTATTAGTCCTGGGGTTCTTCCCTTGAGGGAGGCGACGCGTTTGGATACCCATTGTAACAGGTTACTTTCCATTGTCTCATTAGCATATCCCCCTGATTCTAGCCAGATTCCAAGGTGTTGGACAGGAGTGGTGGTGGGAGGTGTTGCAAAGGGTAATATAATTGGGTTTTTTCTTCGAGTGTTGGTGTGAGGTTCTGATGTTGTAACCCAATTGTTTGTGTATATGCCTAAGAGGATGATTTATGTCTTCCTTTTGTTGAGCGATGCATTGTTCACCTTGGAGTATTCCTCTAGAGTGTGTTCCAGCTGTCGGGCATCTTCATTGTTTGCTATACTTGCTACGCAGTCATCTGCAAAGGCCAGTATCTTGACTGTTGGTTGTACTTGTGCGGTTATCCCCATGAGATGTGAGTCATTTACTCGGAGGAGTGGGTCAAAGCTGAAATTGTATAGCAGTGGGCTGAGGGGATTCCCTTGTTTGAGCCCTCTGTGTGGTTTAATCTTGTTTGTTAGGAATCCAGGGCCGCATACAGCCATGGTTGCAGATTCTGTTAGGAGCATCGCCCATTTTATGAATCTTGGTGGGAGTTTGAAGGCATGTAGACATTCTTTTAGGTATGGCCAGCTAACACGGTCATACGCCTTTTACTGATCCAAGAAGACCAGGGAACCAGTTGCTTTGGATTAAAAATGTTTGCAACAGGGTGTATGTTGTTCCAGATTGAACGCCCTGGTATAAACCCAAACTGGTTGGGTGATAGGGCGTCAGATGCAATTGCGCCTAATCTAGCTGCTGGAATTTTTGTTAGAATTTTTGTCAGTGTTGGATAGTGCAATTGGGCGCCAGTTGGCCAGGTCCAACTTGTCAACCTTTTATACAAGGTTATAAGGTAGGATTCATGGCCTCCTGGTAATAGGCGTGTTTCCAACAAACTCTGGTTCATTGACGCCAATAGGAGGGGGGCGATTTGTTGAAAATATTTTTTGTAAAATTCATAGGGTATCCCATTAGGCCCTGGGCATTTCCTACGTGGTGCACCGCGAATTGTTTCCCAAAGCTCCTCCCGTGTGATAAGGGATAGTGTATTGTAATTTAGTGGTGTACTTTGTATCTTGGCAGTTTGAATAAATTCTTTTAATTTTTTGTGGATCTGTTGGCATATTGCGATATAATTCGGTGTAATAGCAGTGTACTTCCGCCTTGACCTCCTCAGGGTCAGTTGGCACAATGCCATTGGTCTTGCGGACCTGTGTGCACATGGGCTGGTTTCTGCGGGAGTGGAATTGGCAGAAAAAGTATGTCAAACAGGTTTTGCCTTCCTTTATGAACTTACCTTTGTTCAATACTTTGATTCTGTGTTGGTGTTCTAAGATGAGGTTGTTAAGTCGGGCAGAAATTTCTGCCCATTTGCATCCCCAGTTAGGGATATAGCCAGATCTCAGAGTATTTATTTCCAGGTGGTCTAGTTCTGCCAAGGTACGCTTGATTGTGGCTTTGTCCGCGGTGTAATTACGTGATGCAATATGTCAGGTTTTGTTGATTAAATCTTTTCTGATATTTTCCCATGTTCTGATGGGATCCGAAGTGAATGGGGCTGTGAATTCTGGGTTTGTAGCCTTGTTCTCAACCCAGTCAGATATTTCAGGCAATCTTATATTTTCTAAGTGAAGCTTTCTCCAAGGCGACACCTGTATGTGGGATTGGGTTGGCACTAACTGCACCGTAACTAATTGGTGATCAGAAAAATTTGATCTTTTTTGTTGTAAATTTGGAGATTCTTGAGTGGTGGGATTGTGGGATGAGGATGTGGTCAATATGATTCATTGATATGAGCAGTCCCTCACATATGCTGGGTCTTGTCATATGGGGAAGGATTGGTGAATTGGGAGGAAGAGCATCCTGTAAGCCAAGAGATGCCTTCATTGTGCGATATTCAATGTGTCCAGGTGGGTATCCCTTGGGATTAGGCCATTAATCTGTATTGGGGTTATCCCAGCAGTTGAAATCGCCTAACATGATGATATCTGGTGGGAGGGTGAGGAAAGAAATTTTTTCGCATTTTTTTTTCTCTCAGTTGCAGTGCACGGTGCATAGACACATGCTATCAAAATCATGTCCTCTTGGCACGTGATTGTTGCTACCAGGACTCGACCATGCAAGTGTGATGATGAATTTGTAATTTTAAATTTTTTGTTGTTTTGGACTATCACCCCACAGTGAGACGTCCATACTGATTGTGATGGTGCGACCCTGGTTGACCAGGATTCTTCTTCCCCTTGTATGCAGTGGGTTTCTTGGATGGCCAATATGTCTACAAGAGGCTTTCGCAGGAATGCCAGCTTTTTGGCTTGGGACGTATGAGCCCTGGCTCCCACAATATTTAACATCCCTATTGACACTGAGGTGCCCGCGGCGCCTCAGGAGCAGTTGGGAGGACCCTCTAGTCCTATCCCACCGCGGCTCATTTTAGCCATGCTCCGCATCTGTACTCCAACTCTTTCACTGCCATTGTTGGTTCCCTTGATCTGACCCAGTGATTCAAGGGAATTGCGGTTTTTTGCATTTGCGTCAACTTTTCCTGCACAGGTCTCATGTTGATTTGATGCGGGTTGTTGATTGGATTTTATATTAATGAGGTTCAACTTTGGTGCATTGTGCACCGCATTTTCACCCAATTGCGGTTGCATTGTTCCTCAGTATGTGCATGACTGATGACGCTTTGTGGCTCAGTCTGGTTACTGTGAAAATTTTTGACCTGGGCATATTGTTCTGATTGGTTGGTTCGGTGAATATCTAAAATATCCTCCTGAATTTGTCCGTGGTTAATGGCAGATTCCGCGTGTGCCACTGCTTCAGCCGCTGCTCTCTTGCGGGATTTTTGTGCTGCTTTATGCTGTTTACTTGTAACTGGGTCCACGATGGAGTATAGTCCATCTTCACCCCAGTGTAATGGGTGGTGGCCATCAGCCATTTTGGCGAAGTTTTCAATATCTTCTTCCATAGCTTCTTCACAAAAATCATTTTCCATTAAGCCCTCTTTTACAGGGCATGCATGTTCCTTGTGGCCCAGTGAGCCACAGTGGTTGCAAATGGGTGGTGCGCGTTCCAGTGTAACTCAGAATGCAGCTGACTGGCCCCATCTGCAAAGTGAAATTCTGCTGCGCGGGGAATTCTGGATAAATCCCCTTCCACTTCTGGGAAGGGGTTTATTACAGCAATAGCTTTGCCCGTGCACAGGTCGGGCATTAAGCAAAATTGCTGTAATTCAAGTTGTTGGATTTCTCCGTAGGCTACAAGACCTTTGCGGAGCTCCTCCTCAATTACCTTACGAGGAAGGTTGGTGGGGAGCGAGTCAAAGGAGATGAACAAAGTTTTCGCTTTGTTCCATCTGGTGCACGCGGTGCGCACAATTTTTTTGCCCTCAGGGAGGGCAATTTCCACGCAGATTTTTGCTGCGGCATCAGCTTGATTGGCTGTTTTGAAACAATATTGATCCAGCCTCAGCCCATGTTGTTGGTGGTTATGTACACCGCGTGAGGGAAAAGTGAGGGCTGTGCCTCAAATGTTTATCCCACAGGGTCGGTGACTCATCCCCAAGGAAGAGTCTGATCCCGTGTTCCACCTTTGACAAAGGTTGGTTGAATTGAATGTAAATGTATTGCGCGTGCTTTACAGTAGATACCATAAACCCAGATGGTGTCTGAGTTTGCGATTTCTTTGCAGATTGGGTTCCTGGTCCCCCCAGGGCGTTTCTTGCCCTTAGTTGCACCGTTAAGTGCACCGCTTGCTGCAACGCTCGCCCATGTTGTATTATTTTTGTTTTAAAGTCGCCCATCTTTCCTGTGTGTGATTATCCAAATTGGCTGTTCGAATCAAATCATACTAACTAAAGTGATTGTTACGAGAAAGAAAAGCTGTGGCAGGATTTAATCTTGGTTTATCTTAAGATCAAATTGGTCTGACAGAATTTCCTAAGGTCAATTTGATCTTTACCCAATTATATAATCTTTGTGTGATTAATTGAGGTAACTTATTCAAGACCCTTCTCAGGTCTAGGCATCTATTCTGTTTAAACGCCAAATGGTCAATATTCTTCCCATCATTTCTGATTTTTTAAAATTTGGTATCACCCCTGTTGAATAAATCTATATGATTGGATGATAATCCTAATTGACTACTGGTGAATCATTGGTTATCTGTTAAGATTAGTCCTAATTAACTATAATCAATTAATCTAAGAAGATTTGACGCTGAGCAAGTCAACCTCAGTGAGTATGAGGAATTCTTCTGGAGCATCAATGATGAGGCAAAACCCCACTAAGAGTATTAAATAAGGAGTAACTAAGCTGAAGGGTCAAAACATACCAAAAACAACGAAGAGATGAGTGATATGTGAAGAGATGAAAGGAGGTCAATTGTTTAAGAAAAAATAGAGAGTGAGTACTAAGAGAAGAGTAGAGCTAGCTGTAGGAGCGGCGTATTAGATATTATTATAGCAAATAAAGTGTTGTCGCCAAAGAAATTTTTTTGTGTTTTTTTACATTTGTTAATTTTTTCTTGAAACTGACAATATCCATATTATCCATCCGTTGCTCAGTGCAATCAACCCTGTGCAACCCCTTCAGAGTATCTCTGATATATCCTAAAGTTATAACAGTGGTGCTTACTACAGGGGCCCATTTATCAACATGTTAGAAATATTCATTCACCAAGCAATAGCGCAACAGGATCAACTTGAAGTATACTACCCCAGTTTATTGAATTTAGAATTTATTACGAGGAAGGCCGACCAGGGGACAGACATTTCCAAATTTGACCCAAAAGAAATGAAACTTAGTAACATGGAAGGCACCCCAGAGAAGCGATGCTATCTCTTGTTGCCAGCGGGAACGCCAATATGGGGAGGGGGAGGGGACGTGTGAAGGGGCCGTAGCCACAATTGAACACGTGTGGAGAAAAAGGGTCTGATTTGATGAACCAAACTGGGAACCAGGAGGAGACCAGCTGTCAGCGACACAGTGGGAGGTATCCAAATACTCACGCCTGAAAGTGGTCCACCAAATGAGACTGGAATCTGTGGACAGCTTCTGAGAGGGTGGGGGTGGAGCCTGCGATGGCATCCAAGACAATCGTGTGGATGGTCCACATGGCGATTGCAACCACCAGAGCACGGAGGGAGGGTTGAAGGGGGAGGCCATTGATAAAGCAAACATATCTCTTAACAGACTGAAGGTATGTGTTTGATCCTGGCCAAGCAGACGTTGAACTTCGCGCCATATCACTCTAGAGGTAGGACACTTCTCCATGCAGTGGAACAGCGTTCCATACTGGCCACACATGACGCAGGATGAGTGTAAAGCGTTAGAGCGCTCAGCTGTATGGTACACCCACTCAGGCAGCGCCACAAATGGGAACGGATTTGAGGCTGCAACAGAGGATGGTGTGTATATTTCCAGATAGTATCCTGAGTCTCAATGGAGTAAGGGATGTCCATCATGATCAGGTAGTCCACCCTGGATAGGACATAGGGCTGTATGAGGATCACGCCATCATGGATGGGTAGCCCCTGTACCTCTTGTGTGAACTGAGGAGAGGGGAGGCCTCTCTGGGATGTGTGTCTGCTAATACAAATTCTCCACTCAGCACTCCGCATGGAGAGGACTTTTTTTGTAGTGGGTTTTAGTCCCGTGAGGACCTGTGGCCGATGGGTGTGAAGCCAGGTATTTCATCAAGAAGTGAGGGTTCGATAGATTGTTAAGGCCCAAGGCGCGGGAGAAGTTGGAGTGGGCCGCGCGGGACCAGTGTTGGGAGGGGAGTGTAGGGGCAGTGACAGCCGCAATCCAGGTGCCCAGGATCTTGGCAGCATGGGCTTTGAAGTCAAGCAGGCCCATGCCACCATGATGATGAGGGCCAAACATGACCTCTAGCCATACTGGTGGTGGGCGGCCTCACTAAGCCATCCTTGCAGAAGGGCATACAAGGATTTGAAAAAGCTTGGGTAGAAGGAGATGGAGTGGGCTCCAAACCAGACTTTGGAGAAGAGCATAGAGTTGGCTAAAACAACCCTGTCAGTAAGGGAAGTAGGGTGGGCTCTGAGGGAGGCGATGCGCTTTGTCACGTTGTCTAGAATACGACTTTCCATTACTGCTGATGCATACCTGCCTGCCTCCACCCACGTGTCCAGATGGCGGACCGGCCCTATGGTAGGGCGTGGCACAAAGGGGAGCACCAGTGGGGCGGTGTGGGGTGAGCTGGGAGGGCGAGCACGTGTGTGAGCAGATGGGCTGGGCTGGGCACTGGTTGCTGGGGCCCAGCGGGTTTGATACCAACCAAAGAGGATGATTTCATTTTTGGAGGTGTTCAGTGCAGCATTACTTACCCGGGAATACTCCAGGATGAGAGCTTAAAGTGCGCGTGCATCCTTATTATTAGACACCCCTACCACACAGTCGTCTGCAGACGCCATCATCTTGACTGGGGCTTGGCCTGATACATGGACTCCAGTGAGGTGGGCATTCACGTTTTGAAGTAGTGAGTCAAGGCTGAAGTTGTATAAGAGTGGGCTAAGGGGGTCCCCTTTTCGTAAGCCCCTTTGAGGGCAGACTACTTCCATTAGAAAGCCAGGGCCACGCACTGCCATTGTTGCAGATTCCGTGAGCAGCATTACCCAGTTGATGAATGAGGGGTAAGCGGAATTGATGGAGGCAGGCCCTGAGGTATTCCCAGTTTACTCTATCTTAGGCCTTCTGTTGGTCCAAAATACAAGTGCCCCAGAGGCTGTGGACTGGCATGCGTTAGCCACAGAGTGCACGTTGTCCCAAATCAACCTTCTGGGTATGTAACCGAATTGTTCTGGGGAGATGGTGGCAGATGCTACAATCCCTAAACGGTTAGCCATGATTTTAGTTAAAATCTTTGTATCCGTTTTAGTTAAAGGAATGGGGCGCCAGTTGACTAAGTCTAGCTTGTCCCCTTTTTTGAAGAGTGTGACGGTGAAGGCCTCTTGTCCTCCTGGTAGGAAGCGCGTTTCCAGAAGGCTCTGGTTAATTGAGGCAAGCAGCAGTGGGGATATAAACCTGAAGTACTTTTTATAGGATTCATATGGAATGCCATCTGGGCTTGGGCATTTCTGATTTGGTGCACCGCGGATGTCTGTCCATAGTTCATTTGGAGTAATCTAAATCATTATTTCTGGGTATCAGGAAACAGCGCAAATGTGGGTTTGGTTTAAAAGTTCCGCCACTTCAGCCAGCTGAATTGGATCAGATTGGTATAGCTCAGAGTAATACTTTTATATTTTGATTGTCACTTTTGCTATCGTATCTGCAACGGAATCATCCGATCTTCACACCTGTGTGCAGGCCACGCTCTGGTGTGGTGCAAATTTTTTTTTAAAAATATGCAGTGCACTTGTCGCCCTCTGTAATGCATTTGGCTCTGTACTGAACACAAACCCGATGTTTGTGTTGCCTTTCAAGCGTGTTAAGGTGGGCGGCTGCTTCCGCCCACTTCTGGCCCCATGCAGGGCTGTAGCCTGTAGCTGGGATGTTGGACTCCAGGTGTGCCAACTCTGCCAGAGCGCGCGAAATGACAGCCAATGTGGCTCGTGAGCATCAGGAGGAGAGGTGGCAAGAGTGCCAGATTGTATCCTCTTTGAAGGTTGACCATGTGGAGATGGGGTCCACGCAAAATGGTGTAACAAATCTTTTGCCAAAGTTGCTGATTCCACCCAAGTGGAAAAACCTGGCGACGCAAGTTTGAGAGGGCGGAGTTTGCACCAATGTGGGGCCTTAGCCACTGTGACAGGTAGGTGGTAGGTTATTGAGACCAGCCAGTGGTCAGAGAATTCAATTTTTGTTGTTTGGAAGTGGGAAATGTGAGGTTGGAATTTTGCCAGCGTAAGGATAAGGTCGATGCGGGTTATGGACCTTAATTGGCTGTTGTGGACCTGGGGGCGCGTCATGTTTTTAATCAGCGGGACTTTCTGTGGCAGTGCATCCATTAACCCAAGGGTGGCCTTTAGAACGCGAAGTTCTACGTGACCCTGGGGGCGTGGGAGGAGGAAGGCCAACGGTCTGTGGGTGTGTTTAGCCAACAGTTCATGTTGCTGACTACAAAAGGGTATGGGTAAACGGGAGGGATTTGACCAATGAGAAAAATTTCTGACGCTCTTGTGCACAGGTTGGGGCATAGATGTTGATGATAGCATGCGCCACGTCAGCCCACGAGAAAGTGACAACAAGGACTTAGTCATTGAGGAAGGATTCCTATGATAAAAATTTAAAAATTGTTTTTCTGAACTAGCACCCCACAGTTCTCTGACCAAAAGGATAGGGATGGGAGGAGCATGGTTTTCCAAGCATCCTTGGAACCTCACGGACAGTGGGACTCCTGGATGGCCAGGATACCACGGGTAAATTTTTTTGTAAAAATTCTGTTTCCTAGCCTGTGATGGTGAGGCCTTGAGTCCGGCTATATTCAATGTCCCTAAAGTGAAGGTTTCCCCCATCGCACCTTAGGTGTGAGGGGTGGGCACCGGGCCCACTAGCTTCCTCTAGATCCCCACAGGCCTTCACAGCAGCGTGGGTGTTTGCAGCAACGCTATCAGTAGTTTTGGTAATTTTAGAAGAAAGTTCGCGTTGGCTTTTGCCTTCACTTTTTTTTTCCCCAACGTCAAAAGAATTTTTTGCGGTGCAGAAGAGTTTGGTGCACCAACGATTGGGTCAAAAAAATTTTTCAGGTAGGTTGGACCCCAAGTCAATTTCAGCTGGAGCTTGGTTGAAAAGATCAGGTGAGATTGAGTCACCCATCGGATCCTCAGATTGGATGGCCCAATTGGCATGGGCTTCCCAGTCTGATTGATTGAGGGATTCCCTAGTTGCTTCCACCGCAAAGGTTTTAATGTCCTCCTGTCGTTGGGAGTGTAGATAGCAGTGGTGACTTTGACCGCTTCCTTGGCCGCGGCCCTGTGGGCCTGATTAACCTTCTTCCACTCTTGCGGGAAATAGGTTTTACCAGTAGGTAGCAGCCTTGTGCTCCCCATGGGAAAGCCTTTTGGTGCTTGCGGTTGGTTTGTAGTGCACCTCTCTGCTGGCCATGGCCGCTGAGGGGTGCTCTTGGAATGCGATGCCCTCCTTGGTGGGGCATGCATGTGCCTTATGGCTGAATGCATCACAGAGGGTGCAGATGGGGGGCGCTGTTCATGGTTACCCAGAAAGGGTAGGTGGTATGCCCTTCGATATTGATATATGTGGAGTGCGGGATCTGGGTTAGGTCCTTTGTGATCTCCTCAGTTGGGGTCAGAACTGCGATGGCTTTGCTGGTGCACAGGTGTGGCATCAGCGTAAAGCGTTGTATCTCAAAGGATTGCATATTGCTATATACGGTGAGACCATCTTTCAGGTGCTGCTCCAAAATGGCACGTTTTACCATAGTAGGCAAAAAGTCAAATGTGAGGAAAATCTGTTTGGTTTTTGTCCATCTGGTGCATTTGGTTTTGATGACACATTGCCCTTTGGGGAGGTTGATCACTACATTCACCACAGCAGCTTTGTCTACTGCCTCCTTGTTTTCAAAACCAAGGTCCAGCCAACCGCGTGACATGGAGTGAGGTGGGATGTACACCGCGGTCAGGAAAAAAGTGTGCACATCCCCACAAAATTTTTCCCATAAAGCTGTTTGTTGGATGTCCAGAAACACATGGACTCCATAGTCCACCGACGAGAGTGGTTGGGAGTGTGGCATGTTGATGTACTGGTTGCATCGCGCTTGCCAAGCGAGGATTTCCAGGAAAATAGTGAACGCCCGTTTTTTATTTTTTCTATTCCGCCAGTTTCTCTGGGGCGTTTTCAAACATTTGAGGCCGCGGGCCTACCATCTGCTCCTCTTACCTTACTTGCCCAACTGCTCCCTGACATGGGCGCTGATCAATCTCCTCTGTGAGATTATCAAACTAGAATCAGACTTGAATTGAATAAGTTGCAAAAGTGATTGCAACGAGAGAGAAAAGTTTTACCCCAGTTTATTGATCTATCCCAATAAGCGGAACTAAAGCTCATTCTAGATACACTACTCCAGACGTAAAAAGCTTTCTCAGGAAGCTAAGGATATAAAGGCTATGTTGTAAAAGCCTTCCACCAACTGCACCTGATTGGTGGCAAAGCCAGCCAACTTGCTTTTTGTATGGACATCACTACTGAGCGGCTACACTGCGCGGGGCGTAAATTGAATAGCGTTGCTAAGGAAAAGAAGTTTTGAATCAATAAGCTACCTCCATTTGATAGTGATGGGAATATTCATGGCTTCTTTAAACGATTTGAGTTTGCATCAGAGGGAGCCTTGGATTGGCTTAAAGTTAGATTGCTAATATCCACTTTGATATTGGGAGTGCAGGCTAAGTCATCTGTTATCTTCAAAGTAGTTCTGTTAATTACTAAGAAGTGAAAGATACTGTGCTGCGGTTGTTTGGAGGTACTGGAAAAATGTCACAGAGAAAGGCTGAACTCTTGACCATTGGGTTTCAGCGTATTGAGACCTTTACTGTGTTTGCTGACCAGTTTATGTCAGAAGCTCACATGTTAATTGGGGCGGGGACTTTATCCAAATATAATGTGTGCATTATATGTCCTCCGCAGTGAAGCCAAAACATGAGTTTTACAATGTCATGACTCCAATTTTGGAGTATGATGTACCCATGCTCAATTTGTTCAGTTTTTGTACCTTCTATCCATCAATTTTGATCTCCAAGATTGGAACAAAATCCCCTGCACCTATTACCAAATTTTCTCTGGGAAATAGACAACAATGACTTGGTCAAAATATCGTTGGCTAATATACAGGCACCCAACACTTTGGTGGTTCCTTTCCACCCTTGCTATGGTTACTTGGCTGTCCTTGGTTAAATTAGAATCCCTCAGTTAAGTTCCAAACTTGGTTTTCAGGGGTACTGTAGATACGTGATCTATATATTAATGCCTGTTTCTCTTGAGGCTGAAGAGGCCATTATGTAGCTAACTTTCCTGGAAACCCACATGTCTACGAAGTACCACTGGCCCTGCCTGAACAGGAAAAAGTTTGAGCGGAGTAAAGATGGGACGCTTTACCTCCACTGATTCAAAGTTATTAGTATCTGTTAATTCTAACAAATCCCTTTATGTCAGGACTGAAACCCACCCTGACGATTTATTATACCAACAAACCTTCAGTGATGTCTATAACTTCCCCTGAAGGAAGATAAGAAGAATATAGATTCAGATTCTCACCAAGATGTGTAAAAACTGTACGCTTGACAGATCCCTGAGCATAAGAATGTGGAGGCAAAGACAGCCCCTCTGCAAATGAGGCCGCTTTAGAGGGTGTGATTGCTGCATAGTCAGTAGAAGAAATTTTTCAAGAGTATCCTGATGTTAGCATCAGTATTATCATTTTTCTTAGTAACAAGATGCCCTAGGATGTGAATGTGATAAACTCCAAAAGTTCTTCTTATTAAGTGTACATACTGTGATATCTTCATAGAAAATACCAAAATTTAAGCGATTATAGATTCTGGCGCCCCCATCCATATAATATCCACTCATCTAATGGCTAGGCTTCTGCTGAAGCCTGATGTGGAACATTGGGTAGCGTATGAGACCGCTGGGGCACAAAGCACTGTGTCTAAGGGCGCATACGGCGCGTTGCCTTTGATGTTTGGTAAGTCAGTGCATCTTTTCCTCAGAGTCTTGCCTGATAATAATTATGACATGCTGATTAGGGCCGCATTTATGTGGCAAAAATGGGTTGTGATCAATATGGCGGAGGAAACCTTTGAGATCTTTGGGAAATAAGTCCCCATCTATTTTATCTCCAGCGGAGTCCCAAAAGACCCCATCTGCTCTATCAATTTAATCTTGCATATTGCAATGTATTAATTCATTTTGCTATCAGTGGATGCAGTGGAGGACCAGAGCTCCTTCAAACCATATCTACAAGTGTAATATTTTCTGCTAAGGGATGCAACCATTTAAGTAAACCTTACGGGAATCAGGTTATAGTAGGGATGAAGCTTGAAATAGATGTTTACAAAGATGTATATGGTGAAATTATGGGGCCCTACCAGCAAAGGCTTATACCCTATGTGGTTCCAGGACTACTGTTACTGGGACATGGAGAAGTGAAGATCTTATTATCAACCTACAGAAGGAGCCTATGGTGGTTCAAAGACACCAATTGGTGGCTTTTCTGCATCTGACTCCGATTGATGAGGTTCACCATATATGTGAATTTAGTTCTTGAGAGGACCTCAGTCTACCTGTAAAAACCTCATCCAACGTAATAATTTTGGTTTACATGAGGCCCTGAATGGGCTGTCAGATGAAAAGATAGATAGGTCGATGGCTCTTTTTGAAAAATACCAAGACATTTTTGCATACAAAAACCACAATTTAGGATGTGTATGTGGGATGGTGCATCAGTTGGCATGGGAGACCACCCTCCCATTTGATCACGGCCTAACCATAGCTTAAAAGTTGTGAAAGAGGGTGTATCTGAGGAAGTACATAAATTGATTAAATAGGGAATGTTAGAGCCATCAAAGATCCCTTGGGCGTCACCAGTGCTAATTGTTAAGAAGAAAGATGGCGCCAATCTATTATTGATTAACTACTGTAATCTTAACCATATCACAAAAAAAGATTCTTATTCGCTCCCACAAATCAATGATGCTTTGGGTCGGCTGGTTGAATCCAACTATTTTTCAGCTATGGACTTAATATTGAGGTATCAGCAAATTGAGTTACTGACAGCGGAATGTGAGAAATGTACTATTATCACTCAAAGGGTTTGTTCCAACCCAAGCGTATGCCTTATAAGTTGTGCAAGGCTCCCTCTACATTCCAGCGGGCGATGGACATCATCTTGGGTGACCTGAAGCTGTCCTGCGTTTTAATCTACCTCAAATATATCAATTTATTCTCACAGATATTAACAGATCATATATACTATTTAAGTAAGTGTTTCATCAACTTGGTGTAGCTAACATAGAAAAAACCTTAAAAGTGCCACCTTTTTAAAGAGCAGTTTGAATACCTCAGGTTTTTGGTAGACTCCAAGGGCTTAGACCTCAGCTGGAAAAGATTGAAGATATATGTAAGATGACCCATCTAGGAAAAAAGAGGGATAATCAAGTGTTTTTAGAGATGGTTAGGTACTAATGACGGTTCAACCTAAATTCAGTTGTATTGGGGCGCCACTCAACGAGTTATTAAAGAAGAACTCCACCTTTGACTGGACTGAGCGCTGTCAAACTACTTTCAATGTTTTACAGACCGCATTGGCTAGCATTAGTTTTGCAATACCCTAATTTCAAGAAAGATTTATTGCAAACGGACGCGTCTCTTTTTTTGCCATAGGGGCGGTATTATCCTGGAAGGATGATGATGGTATGAAGCAGTTCATTGCATATTTTAATAAGAGGTTAAACTGCCACGAACGTAATTATACTGTTTCCAAGCGGGAGTGTTACTGTGATTTATGCATATAAGAAAATATTAGTATGCTTTACAGATAAAATTCAAGGTCGTTATTGAACATGCATTGTTGCATTGGTTATAGAACCTTCGTGAGCCCAAAGGCACCTTGCTAGATGGTCCCCAAGCTTCAGGCTTAAATTTTAAAAAAGCTACATCATCCTGGCACAAAGCACCAAAATTCTGACTGCTTTTCACGGCTACCAACAATTGCAATAATGGCCAATTTGGGACACTTAATGTATGAGAAAATGGTCAGTGGTCGATATGCAGATGAACTGCCACAAGTCATTTGAACACTAGATGAGATGATGGCTGAAACGATCTGGAAAAATGGGAAGTTATACTAGTAGATTTGTAACAATACACTGAGTCTCCCAAAACCCTCCACTCAACCAGAATTTTTTTTGAGCGTGCACAAGGCGGTGTGCCATGGAGGGTTGCTCAAGACGTTGAAGTTCTTATGAACTCAATACCTTTTGGAAAGCATGAACTTTGATGTGCTAAGGACCATTTCCTGCTGCCACCAGTGCAAAGTGGAAAAGCCATTCCACCAGAAGACCTCTTATAGCTGGTGAAACCTCATTTTTCCAGGCACATGGTATCCATTGACGGCGTTGGGCCTTTGCCAACAGGAGCAAACAGGTCTGAGTATATCCATGTCGCAATTGAACACATGACCAGGTGGGTCAAGGCATGGGCAATAAGGGATCTGTAGGCGGTTAATGTAGCTAATTTGGAACGGAATGTATTACTTAGTGTCACACCTTCCCTCAGTTTATCCTTACTGATAACGAAACTAATTTTATCTCCCTCATCCTACCCAAGCTAAACAAAATGATGGCCATATGCGGTGTTCTAACAACCCCGTATCACTCTGAATCCAATGGAATGGTTGAACGGGTTAATGTGACCCTGGTGAACATACTTTGAAAGTTGTAACAGATAGACCCTATAATTTGGAAAATCTTTACCACCGCCGTTTACGCCTATAATACTAGCTAACACTTGGCGATGGGGAAGAGCCCCTTCCAGTTGCTTTACAGGTGGCACCCTACCCTGCCTGCACTCCTTTAACCCTAGGTAGAAGATACCGTGGGTGGACCCACAACACTATTAACAGTTCTGATGAATACCTTGATCAAGCTGCAAACAGAAGCATACTCCTTTAGTTTAGCTAAGAAAATCAAGAACTAGGCTTCTGACCAGGTACAGCGTAGCAGGTTTGGGAAGTTCAAGAAAGGAGAGATAGTCTTATTCCACAATCAGCATGGGTTTGAGCAGAAGCATAAAATAGCTTATATCTGAATTAACCTTTTTTATAATAGAGAAAACTAATGTGGACGCCTAATTATCAAGGACTCCGCAAGTGTTTGGATCTTAAACTGAGAGCATACAAAGTTCCTCTGATTATATAAAAAATAGTAGACTTATTGTGCATTAAGGTGGGGGTGATGTTGAGATTCTGATATGACTGGAAAATAAGCCCAAACAGATGCGCAGTTTGGCTAAAATCCACCAATCACAATCTAATAATGGACAAATATTTGAGCGCCTTGATATAATGTGACACTGAGCCCAGGAAGGATAGTTATTGGATCACCTCCAAATAAGGTGATAATGTAATTTCAATTTATGATATATTTATAGTAGATTGTCGCAATTAAGGCGATAGTGAAGTTAAGAATGATAGACCCTGCTGGGACCTCACAGTTATAAGGATGAATCAATGATGATATGGCGTTAAATAATAGAAAGCTAAAAGATAGGTATTGAACAGAGTCACTGGTATTTAAGCGAGATAAGATTGAAGAAGGAGAATTTCTGGTAGAAGATTGAAATGAAGCATAATTAGTCTGCTAATAAAAATATTAGATTAGAGAAGGTGATGTGTGGTTGGAGCTAAATGCTTTATATTTATTTATTTCTTTAAGTTATCTTCAGAACCAGCAATCTCCATATCATCCATCCATTGCTCAGTGGGATTGACCCGGTGCAACTCCTATGGCATATCTCAAATATATCACTGAAATTTAACAGTCAGGAGAGTAGGGATATCTGAATATTCTTTTTTTCTAATAAAATTCATTATATGAATATTATGTAAAACTAGTTACTTAGTACCTTTAAATTAGTTATTAAACTATTTCTGGTTTTCACCCTGAAGTCAAAAGAGCAGATACTTCTAAGGCTATAAAGTCTTTAGTTTCATGGCGCTAGTGACTTAAAGGTGGTAAATTTGACTAAGGTAATTGTATACTATCTCAACGTACAAGGGTAAAAATTACTCGTGTAAGAGATACCTTTATTATTAAATTTTAGAAAAAAATCTTGGGGAAGATATGATATTACTTTTTAATAACTCAAATTAAATCAAAGGGATCTGTGATGTTCAAGGTAATGCCTGACCACCACATAGCCCCAACCCCCTAAGGTGGGGATTGAGGCTCTTAATAATATCAATAATGATAATATAGTTGTAGGGTTCAAGGGCAATGACCCTTGGAAATGGCATTCTGGCAGTCAAGATACTAACAAATTGAATAAACTTTAGAGCGGAGGTGGCAAGCGCTGACGTAAATGGCAAGCAGGCCAATCAAAGGCCTCCAACCTGAAATCCACCAAAATAAGAAATTTTGAGGACAACATCAAAGGGCACCCCAGAGAATCAGGGGCTGCCAAGCCAAATTATGTAAAAGAGATAACGTCAAGAACCACAGCAATAGCAGCTCAGCAAATCAGGAGCTGATAAGCTGAATATGCTTCTAGTCAACAATATCAAGTGCAATGACAAAGGGCATCTCAGCGAATCAGGGGATGCCAAGCAGAATTATGCCAAAATTGAAAGTATTGATAGTTGAGGGGAGCAGCAGCTGAGCAAAACAGAAGTCTTTTGGAAACTTTTAATGAATTTTAATCTTAAAGCTTTTGATATGGTTGAAATGGAAATTAAAAGCTCTTATTCATCCTTAACAAATGAAACTAAAAGTGGAAAAGTTTCTGTAAGGCCTGGGGTACCTAAGAATCAGTCTAGAACAGGCTTAGTCAGTAATATTGGGGGCCAAGATTATTGAAATAGGCCCATAAATGGCCCGCCGCCCATGGACCCATTGGAACAAATTTCCCCATATTCCCACATCCTAACATTAATACAGCCATATGAAGATGTTTAGGTCAACTTCATCTTCTAATAATTTTAAATAAAATCTCAAAAATCAGAAATAAAATTCCAAAATCTTGAAATCAATTAAACAGATTTTGGAGAAACCTCTGGACTTTGAGCAACAAATGGACCATTGCCAGACTTTGACAGAGCAGTCGCCTCTCTGTATGTTCTCTCTGGTGGACAGACTGATCTCCTCAGTATTATCATCGTCCTAACCATATTCCAAGGATATAATAAAAAATTTCTCATCAGGCCAACAAACAAAGAACCTGACCACGCTGCACTATATATTTGTGGGCCCTCACTTGAGCCCTCAGGGAATCTATTTTGTTGCAATGTGGAAGAGCCCTGTTCGTCACAGGATCAATATCTTTCTTAATAGATGACCAATAACGTCAACCATATCTCTGTTCAACTTTCTGTTCATCAGATTTGATAAATCTCTATCAGCAAGAATCAAACTACATGAAGAATTATTAGCACCTTTAACCAGAGGCGTGTTGATATAACATGTGTTGATTTCTAATTTGAATAGATTTGGAAATCTCAAAAGGGTTATGACAATGCACCCTCAAGATCTTTCACAGGGGTCACTTAATTACAAAGGAACTGTTTGCAGACTCAATTAACATTGATGATTAGTTGACAACTAAAATGGAATACTTAATCCACTATGTTAAATTATACAATACGGTCTAGACCATAAAGAATCAAGTATGTGAGCTCATATTCTAGTTCTTTGTGATAAAGAAGTACAAGCTACCCTATTTGATATTCAAGTAAGATGTGTCTGTGAGCATTAGTCTAGTTTCTTCCCTTAAGGTGGTGGTTAAAAGTGAGCCCAAAGCTAGAGCTTGTAACTGTATAATCTCATCAGCTAATCTCCTCATAGCTATCTCATTAGTTTAAGGGGTAGCGGTATTATGAATAGGCTGTACATTTGAAGTAAAAGAAAATTTATGCCCATAAGAGCCCTAAGAAAAATAATTTTACTTATATGACAACAACTAACCCAGTGGTCCAACTATGCACTAGGAAAGTCCTGATTCCATTAGCAGGGATTAGAAGAAACTATTTTTTTAAAGAATGGCCCTAAAACTTTTATTTCTCGTTGCAAACACTTTTGCAACCCATTCAATTCAAGACTAAATCTAGTTTGATAATCTCATAGAGGAGATTAGTCTGCGCCCATGTCTGAGAGCAGTTGAACAAGCAAGGCAAGAGGAGCAGGCGGAAGGCCCGCGGTCTCTAACGTTTGAAAACGCCCCAGAGAATCTGGCGGAATAGAAAAAAAACTAAAAAAACTGGCGGTCACAATTTCCCCAGAGATACTCGCGTGGCAAGCACGATGCAACCAGTACATCAACACGCCACACTCTCAGCCACTTTCGTCAGTGGAATTTGGAGTCTGTGTGTATCTGGACATCCAAAAAACGGCCTTACGGGAAAGATTTTGTGAAGATGTACACAAAATTTTCCTGACTGCGGTGTACGTTGCACCTCACTCCATGTCACGCGGTTGGCTGGACCTTGGTTTTGAAAACAAGGAGGCAGTAGACAAGGCTGCAGCAGTGCGCGTAGTGGTCGACCTCCCTGAAGGGCAATGGGTCGTTGAAACCAAATGCACCAGATGGACAAAATCAAACAAAATTTTCCTCACGTTTAACTTTTTGCCTACTACGGTAAAACGTGACATTTTGGAGCAACACCTAAAAGATGGTCTTGCCATATACAGCGTAATACAATCTTTCAAAATGCAACATTTCACGCTGATGCCACACCTGTGCACCGGCAAAGCCATCGCAGTTCTGACCCCAACTGAGGAGATCGCGAAGGACTTAACTCAGATCCTGCACTCTACTTTTATTGATATCGCAGGGCACACCACCCACCCATTCTGGGTGACTGTGGACAGCGCGCCCCCCATTTGCACCCACTGTGACATGTTCAGCCATAAGGTGCACGCATGCCCCATCAAGGAGGGCGTCACATTCCAAGAGCACCCCTCAGCAGCCATGGCCAGCGGAGAGGCGCACTACAAACCAACCGCAAGCACCAAGGAGGCTTTCCCATGGGGAGCACGAGGCTGCTAATTAATGGTAAAACCCATCTCCACGCAGGAGTGGAAGAAGGCTAAGCAGGCCCTAGAGCCGCGGCCAAGGAAACAGCCAAGGCCACCACCGCTATCCCACACTCACAATGCCAGGAGGACATAAAGACCTTTGTGGCGGAAGCAACTTGGGAATCCATCACCCAATCAGATTGGGAGGCCCATGCCGAGTGGGCCACTCAATCTGAGGATCTGATGGGAAATTCGATCTCACCCAATCGCTACACCCAAGCTTTGGTCAAAACTGTCTTGGGACCTATCCTAATTGAAAAAAAAAATTTTACCCCGCTTGATGGTGCACTGAACTTATCCGCACCGCAAAAAATTCGTCCAACGTCGGGAAAACAAAAAGCAAAGACCAAAGCCAATGCGACTCTTTCTGCAAAAATTAACAAAAACCCCAATAGTGTTGCTGCTAACACCTGCGCTACTGTGAAAGCCCGTGGGGAACTTGAAGAGGCTGGTGGGCCTGGGGGCCCTCCCCTCACACCTAAGGTGTGATGGAGGAAACCTTCACTCTAGGGATGCTGAATATCAGCAGACCCAAGGCCTCCCCATCCCGGGCTAGGAAACTGAGTCTTTTACAAAACATTTACCCGTGGATATCCTGGCCATCCAGGAGTCCCACTGTCCACGAGGTTCTGAGGAAGCTTGGAAAACAATGCTCCTTCCATCCCTATCCTTTTGGTTGAAGCACTGTGGGGTGCTAATTCAGAAAAATAATTTTTTCAAATTCAAATCCATAGAAACATTCTCAAATGGCTGAGTGCTCATCATCACCTTCTCGTGGGCTGATGTTGTGCGCACAATCGTCAACATTTATGCTTCAAATGGTGCACACGAGCATCCAGGAATTTCTTGTCGGTCAAATCCCTCCCATTACCCCCTGATTCTTTCCTAGTTGGCGACATGAACTGTTGGCTAACCTCACCAACGGACCAGTGGCTGCCCTCACCCAACGCCCCACAAGGTCACGTAGAACTATGCGTTCTAAAAGCCACCCTTGGGTTAATGGATGCACTACCATGACATGTCCCACTGCTCGAAAACATGATGCGTCCCCACGTCCACAACAGCCAATTAAGGTCCATGACCCGCATTGACCTTATTATAATGCCGGCAAAATACCAACCCCACATCTCCCACTTCAAAACAACGAAAATGGAATTCTCTGACCACCGACTGGTCTTGATAATTTACCACTTACCTGTCACAGTTAAAAAGGCCCCACATTAGTGCAAAATCCGCCCCCCGAGCTCGCATTGCCAGGATTTTCCACATGGGTGGAAGAGGCAACTTTGACGAAATTGTTTGTTGCACCGTTTTGCGCGGACCCCATTTCCACATGGGCAACTTTCAAAGAGGACACCATCCACCACTATCGCCATCTCTCCTCCAGACGCTCACAAGCCACATCAGCGGTTATTTCGCGTGCTCTGGCGGAATTGGCCCACTTGGAGTCCAACATTCCAGCCATAGGATACAGCCCTGCATGGGGCCAGAAGTGGGCGGAGGCAGCCGCCCACCTCAACGAACTTGAAAGGCAACACAAACATTGGGTTTGTGTCCAATACAGGGCCACACGCATCACAAAAGGTGACAAGTGCACTGCATAATTCTTTAAAAAAATTTTGCACCACGCCAGAGTGTGGCCTGCACACAGGTGCGAAGATCAGATAATTCCATTGTGGACACACCGGCTGAAGTGGTAATCAAAATGCAAAAATATTACTCCGAGTTATACTGAGCCGAACCAATTCAGCCAGCCGAAATGGCAGAATTTCTTGACAGAGCTCATATCTGCACCATTTTCCGATACCCGGAAATAATGAATTTAATTACTCCGAATGAATTATGGACTACCATTTGTGGTGCGCCAAACCAAAAATGCCCAGGCCCAGATGGCATTTCATATGAGTTCTACAAAAAATATTTTAAATACATATCCCCATTGCTGCTAGCCTCACTCAACCAAAGCCTGTTAGAAACGCGCCTCCTACCAGGAGGACATGAGGCTTTTACAGTTACACTCTTCAAGAAAGGGGATAGGCTAGACTTAGCCAACTGGTGCCCCATTTCTCTAACAAACACAGACACCAAAATTTTAACAAAAATCATGGCTAACCGTTTAGGGACTGTAGCATCTGCCACCATCTCCCCAAAACAATTCAGTTTCATCCCCAGAAGGTGAATTTGGGATAATGTGCAGTCTGTGGCTAATGTATGTCAATCCACAGCCTCTGGGGCACTTGTATTCTTGGACCAAAGAAAGGCCTATGATAGAGTAAACTGGGAATACCTTAGGGCCTGCCTCCATCAATTTCGCCTACCCCCCGCTTCATAGAATGGGTGATGCTGCTCACAGAATATGCGACAATGGCAGTGCGTGGCCCAGGCTTCCTAATGGAAGTAGTCCGCCCTCAAAGGGGCCTGCGACAAGGGGACCCCCTCAGCCCACTCTTATACAACTTCAGCCTTGACCCACTACTGCGAAATGTGAATGCCCAACTCACTGGGGTCCATGTGCCAGGCCAAACCCCAGTCAAGATGATGGCATTTGCAGATGATTGCATGGTGGGGGTGTCTAATAACAAAGATGCACGCGCACTTGAAGCCCTCATCCAGGAATATTCCTGGGTAAGCAACATGGCACTGAACGCCTCCAAAACCGAAATCATCCTCCTTTGTTGGTTTCAGAACTGCTGGGCCCCAGCAATCAGTTCCCAACCTGGCCCATCTAATCGTCTACGTCCACGCCTTACTAATTCAACACACGCCGCTCCACTGGTGCTCCCCTTCGTGCCACGTCCTACCATAGGACCGGTGCGCCATTTGGGCATGTGGATGGAGGCAGGCGGATATGCGTCAGCAGTGATGGAATGCCGTATACTGGACAACGTGATGAAGTGAATCGCCTCTCTCAGAACCCACCCTACTACCCTCACTGGCAGGGTTGTTCTTGCCAACTCTATGCTCCTCTCCAAAGTCTGGTTCAGAGCCCACGCCATCCCCTTCTCACCAAGCTTCTTCAAATCCCTGTATGCTTTGCTGCAAGGATGGCTTTGGTCAGGCCGCCCTCCACCAGTACGGCTAGAGGTCATGTTTGGCCCTCATCATCAAGGTGGCATGGGCCTGCTTGACTTCAAAGCCCATGCTGCCAAGATCCTGGGCACTTGGATCGCGGCTGTCACCACCCCTACACTCCAGTCCCAACACTGGTCCCGCGTAGCCTGCTCCAACTTCTCCCGAGCCTTGGGCCTCAACAATCCATCAAACCCCCACTCCCTGATGAAATACCTCGCATCACACACATCGGCCACAGGTCCTCACGGGACTAAAACCCACTACAAACGAATCCTACTCTCCATGCGAAGCGCAGAGTGGAGAATTCATATTAGCAGACATACAACCCGAAGAGGCCGCCCCTCTGCTCAATTCACACAAGAGGTACAGGGGCTACCCATCCATGATGGCGTGATCCCCATTCGACCCCATGTCCTATCCAGGGTGGACTACCTGGACATGATGGACATCCCTTACTCAACTGAGACCCAAAAGACTATCTGGAAATATGCACACCATCCTCTGTTGCAGCCTCAAGTCTGCTCCCATGCGTGGTGCTGCCTGAGGCGGGTGTATCGTACAGCTGAGCGCTCTAACGCTTTACACTCATCCTGCGTCGTGTGTGGCCAGTATGGAACGCTGTTCCACCGCCTGGAGAAGTTCCCCACCTCTAAAGTGATATGGCGCGAAGTCCAATGTCTGCTAGGCCAGGATCAAACGCATCCCTTCAGTCTGTCAAGAGATATGTTTGCTTCATCAATGGCCTCCCCCTCCCACCCTCCCTCCGTGCTCTGGTGGTTGTAATCGCCATGTGGACTATCCACACGATTGTCTTGGATGCCATCGCTGGCTCCATCTCCACCCTCTTAGAAGCTGTCCAAAGATTCCGGTCTCATTTGGTGGACCACTTTCAAGCGTGGATGTTTGGATATCTCCCACCGCGTCTTCTACAGTTGGTCTCCTCCTGGTTCCCAGTCTGGTTCATCAAAACCAGACCCCTTCCTCCACACGTGCTCAATAGTGGCTACGGCCCTTTCTCACGTTCCCTCCCCCTCCCAATAAGTGGCGTTTCCGCTGGCAACAAGAGATAGCATCGCTTCTCTGGGGTGCCTCCCCTGGTACTAAGTTTGTTTTCCTGAGTCATATTTGGAAGTGCCCATCCCATGGTCGGCCTTCCCCGCAATAAATTTAAAATTTAAAATTTAAAAAGAATGGCCCTAAAGGATACTGTTAGTTCATTTTTCAGCACAATTGGTGGAAGGATTATAATGGGCCTTGAAAATTAATAGGTACCATTAATTTGGTAAATTCAGTTAGCACTCAAAAAATAAAGTTAGTTTCATTGTCAGAGATTAACTTCTAGGCTGTAGTGTCATATGAGAACTTGTTTTAAAATAAAGGACGCATAGATTTTTAAGTAACAGTAGTATCTGAAACGGCTTCAATCTACTTAGTAAAATGATCTATAGCAAGTATAAATGTAATAAAGTCCATAGATAGCGGTTTGAAGGGGACCCACCTCATCAATACTAAAAGTAGAAGCAGGTTCTGAAGATCCCACAATCATATGCTAAGATATGGGATTTCCACCACTTTGTTTCTGATATGAAAATCAAGTTCTAGAATATCATGCACGAATCAGGAATATAATCCTAAGACTACGATTCTTTAACTACCACAACTTCTTATTGACAGACCCATGACCAGCGGATTGATTATCTTCCATAATGGTATCTGTCCTAGTGGAGGGCCAAATAAAACACAGCCACTTGGTTTCCACCTTTTTAAAAATTAAACCTTTTAATTTTGTGTTAACAGTTTATGTCTGTAACTTGGGAATAATATCCTTAGATTCACAGCTTTAAAGTTCAGGCCTATTGATTAGGTGAAAATATGATTCTCTTCAGCTTGACAAAGTGTTATTGGCAACCAAGAAAGTCTGTTAGCATTTTTGGTGAATAGCTCCAGAATGATTTTAGTTTATAGTATAATTCTGGGTATCTAAAGCCCACCTAGCTAAACGCCCATCAAGGTCATCAATTTTTTTGCAAACATTTTAAGAAGCATGACCAGTTATAAAGTATTTTAGTGGGTTGCCCTTGGTACAAATACCACACCAAGAAATTTTCTACCCAGTATAGGTTTTAAATTTGTATTGAACAAAACCTGCACTAGGGCGGAAGCAGGAATTAACCTGCCAGGCTTACCACCCTTAAGCATGACCAGTAATAACGCTGAAATGTTTGCCATAGAGATAATTACTAAATGTTTTTGGCAATAATACCGCAAGACATTCCATCTCATCTACAATGTAATTTTTTTACGCTTTAGTATTTTACTTTAATACGCAATAGGTTATCTACAAGGTAGAGTCATGCTGCGCCAGTATGGCCCCCAACTGCAACATCGCTGTATCTGTAAACTAAAAGAAAAGGTTTTTAAAATCAGGATCAGGAAAAACTGGTGCAGTAATTAGAGATTAATGTAAATGATTAAATTCTTGTTGTTGAGACTTCTCTTAAAAGAAATGGACTTAATTATTTGATTTAAAACTAAAAACCTGGTGAATTCAACAAAGAAGGGGATGAATTTAACAATAATAAATCATTTCTAAAAGCACCTGAGTATCACATAAAATACTAGGAATAGGCACGTCCTTTACGCTTAGTTTTCTGTAGACAAGGGCAAAATTCCTTCTCTGTTGACCTTGGCAAAAAAATTTCTGAGAAAGTACACTTAGTGGGTTTTTACTAAGGGAAGAGCAACAAATTTAGCTAATTACTTCCATTAAATGGGTTAAATGTTCAATAATTGTACTCGAAAAACAGTTACATCATTCTAATAAATGAGGGCACCAGAGAGCTTTAAATCTCCAAATAAACCATCCATGGCTCTTTAAAAGGTAGCAGGGGCATTACAAAGACCCTGAGGCATATGTTTAAGCTCAAATTTCCCTTCACTTGAAATTAAGGCACATCTTTGACAATCCACTAGAGAAAGTTTAGTTTATCAATACCTGCTAGCCAAGTCCATGACCAAAAAAGAAATGCAAAACATCCAGAAATCTCAGCAAATCATTAATACAAGGTAATGGATATTTGTTTTTTTGAGTAATCACAATAAGACATTGATTATCCAAAACAATCATTTGTCCTCCATTTTTTGGACAAGAAGAAATGGAAAGCCCATGGGCTCTGTGAAAAAGTTAACAACCATCTTCTGGTAAGTGATTTAGTTTACAGAAACTTGAGCATCCTTGACCTTAGATTTTTGGTAGGGCTGGGCTCAATTAGGGGGAGAAACCCCTATTCTCATTTGATTTTTTATATATTCTTCAATCCAAAATCTCTGGGCCATGAGCAAATATGTACACATATACTCCATTGAGAGCCTCAGCTGCTCGTTGCTTGTCAGGAGTAAGGAAATCTCCATATTTAACCTTAACCATACCAATAATAGGATTATCTTCTACCCAAATTCACAATATCTCTCCACATTCAGCAAAAAATTATAGATCATCTAGGAGTAGGTCATACTTAATCAATATTACAATTTCCATATACCTGAAGAGGGTGAGAATTAAGGTTAACTAATAGAACTAAGAGAGTTCCATTTTATGCAGGATCAAAGATCCTTTGACAATTTGAAACCTCAAAATGAGATAAAGTAACATCATTAAAATTTCTAATATATGGTCTATTGGCACCAATACTTGAATTCCCATGTCAATAAAAACTTGAGTTTTAGGAGCATAGTGATTAATTTATTAAAATATAAAGGCTTCCCTCTGCAGCACATAAATGAAAGTGGAGAAAATTAATTCAGCTCTAAAAGTCTGTATTTGAGTTTAAAGATGAAAGTAGGGTGCAAAAAAAGATACATCATTTAAGTTTACCCTTCTCATTTGGGGAATCATACAGATTTAAATTGTACTTGATAACCAAAAGAAAGGTAATTTTCTATTAATAACTATCACTTTAAAATCAAATAATACTTTATTATTAAGAGAAGATAATAACAATTACTATCCAGCACCACAGTCAAGGCAAAATGACTAATTTTTAAAACACATCAGGAGAGAGGAATGAACTCCTATAAAATCTAGTATAAGAATGGACAGCAGTTCTGTATTCTTGAGAGTAAAATATATCAGGCGCAATATTAATCTTTTCAAAAGCTATAAACTTTTTTTTCTCGTTGCAAACACTTTTGCAACCCATTCAATTCAAGACTAAATCCAGTTTGATAATATCATAGAGGGGATTAGTCTGCGCCCATGTCTGGGAGCAGTTGGGCAAGCAAAGCAAGAGGAGCAGGCGGAAGGCCTGCGGCCTCTAACATTCGAAAACGCCCCAGAGAATCTGGTGGAATAGAAAAAAATTTAAAAAAACCGGCGGTCACAATTTCCCTGAGATACTTGCATGGCAAGCACGATGCAACCAGTACATCAATACGCCACATTCCCAGCCACTTTCATCGGTGGAATTCGGAGTCCATGTGTATCTGGACATCCAAAAAACGGCCCTATGGGAAAAATTTTGTGAAGATGTACACAAAATTTTCCTGACCGCGGTATATGTTGTACCTCACTCCATGTCGCGCGGTTGGCTGGACCTAGGTTTTGAAAGCAAAATAGCAGCAGACGAGGCTGCAGTGGTGCACGTAGTGGTTGACCTCCCCAAAGGGCAATGGGTCGTCAAAACTAAATGCACCAGATGGACAAAATAAAACCAAATTTTCCTCACGTTTGACTTTTTGCCTACTACGGTAAAATGTGACATTTTGGAGCAACACCTGAAAGATGGTCTCGCCAAGTATGGCGAAATACAATCTTTTGAAATGCAACGTTTCATGCTGATGCCACACCTGTGCACCGGCAAAGCCATCGCAGTTCTGACCTCATCTGAGGAGATCGTGAAGGACCTAACCCAGATCCCGCACTCCACCTTTATTGACATTGCAGGGCACACCACCCACCCATTCCGGGTAACTGTGGACAGCGCGCCCCCCATTTGCACCCACTGTGACGCGTTTGGCCATAAGGCACATGTGTGCCCCATTAAAGAGGGCGTTACATTCCAAGAGCACCCCTCAGCGGCCATGGCCAGCGGAGAGGCGCACTATGAACCAACTGCAAGCACCAAAGAGGCTTTCCCGTGGGGAGCACAAGGCTGCTACCTATTGGTAAAGCCCATCTCCCCGCAGGAGTGGAAGAAGGCCAAGCAGGCCCATAGGACTGCGGCCAAGGAAGCGGCCAAGGTCACCACCACCATCCCACACTTACAACGCCAGGAGGACATGGAGACCTTCGCGGCGGAAGCAACTTGGGAATCCATCACCCAATCAGATTGGGAGGCCCAAGCTGAACGGGCCACTCAGACCGGGGATCCGATGGGAGATTTGATCTCACCCAATCGCTGCACCCAAGCCCCAGTTGAAACTGACTTGGGACCTATCCCAACCAAAAAAATTTTTTTGCCCCACTCGATGGTGCACCGAACTTATCCGCACCGCAAAAATTCGTCTGACGTCAGGAAAACAAAAAGCGAAGGCCAAAGCCAACGCAACTCTTTCCGCAAAAATTAACAAAAACCCCGATAGCGTTGCTGCTAATACCCATGCTGCTGTGAAAGCCCGTGGGGACCTGGAAGAGGCTGGTGGGCCAGGGGCCCACCCCTCGCACCTAAGGTGCAATGGGGGAAACCTTCACTCTAGGGATGCTGAATATCGCCGGACTCAAGGACTCCCCATCCTGGGCTAGGAAACTGAGTTTTTTACAAAATAATCTACCCGTGGATATCCTGGCCATCCAGGAAACCCACTGTCCATGAGGTTCCGAGGATGCTTGGAAAACAATGCTCCTACCATCCCTATCCTTCTGGTCGAAGCACTGTGGGGTGCTAATTCAGAAAAACAATTTTTTCAAATTTACATCTTCAGAAACATTCCTAAAAAACCGAGTGCTCATTGTCACCTTCTCTTGGGCCAATGTTGCACACACAATTGTCAACATTTACACCCCAAACGGTGCACAAGAATGTTGGGAATTTTTCTCGTCAGTCAAATCCCTCCTGCTACCCCCAATTCTTTCCTAATCGGTGACATGAACTGTTGGCTAACCTCACCAATGGACCGGTGGCCGCCCTCACCCCACACCCCACAGGGTCACATAGAACTACGCGTTCTAAAAGCCACCCTTGGGTTAATGGATGCGCTGCTGTGACATGCCCCACTGCTCAAAAACATGATGCATCCCCACATCCACAACGGCCAATTAAGGTCCATGACCCACATTGACCTTATTCTAGCGCCGGCGAAATTCCAACCCCACATCTCCCACTTCAAAACAATGAAATGGAATTCTCCAACCACCGACTAGTCTCGATAACATACCACTTACCCGTCACAGTTGCAAAGGCCCCACATTGGTGCAAAATCCACCCCCCAGAGCTTGCGTCGCCAGGATTTTCCACGTGGGTGGAAGAGGCAACTTTGGCAAAATTGTTTGTTGCACCGTTTTGCGCGGACCCCATTTCCACATGGGCAACTTTCAAAAAAGACACCATCCACCACTATTGCTATCTCTCATCCAGATGCTCACGAGCCACATCGGCGGTTATATCGCGCACACTGGCGGAATTGGCCCACTTGGAGTCCAACATTCCAGCCACAGGATACAGCCCTGCATGGGGCCAGAAGTGGGCGGAGGCAGCTGCCCACCTCAACGAACTTGAAAGGCAACACAAACATTGGGTTTGTGTCCAATACAGGGCCACACACATCACAAAAGGCGACAAGTGCACTGCATACTTCTTTAAAAAAATTTTGCACCACGCCAGAGTGTGGCCTGCACACAGGTGCGAAGATCAGATAATTCCATTGTGGACACACCGGCTGAAGTGGTAATCAAAATGCAAAAATATTACTCCGAGTTATACCAAGACGAACCAATTCAGCCAGCCAAAATGGCAGAATTTCTTGACAGAGCTCATATCCGCACCATTTTCCAATACCCGGAAATAATGAATTTAATTACTCTGAATGAATTATGGACTACCATTTGTGGTGTGCCAAACCGAAAATGCCCAGGCCCAGATGGCATTTCATATGAGTTCTACAAAAAATATATTTTAAATACATATCCCCATTGCTGCTAGCCTCACTCAACCAAAGCCTGTTAGAAACGCGCCTCCTACCAGGAGGACATGAGGCTTTTACAGTTACACTCTTCAAGAAAGAGGATAGGCTAGACTTAGCCAACTGGCGCCCCATTTCTCTAACAAACACAGACACCAAAATTTTAACAAAAATCATGGCTAACCGTTTAGGGACTGTAGCATCTGCCACCATCTCTCCAGAACAATTCGGTTTCATCCCCAGATGGTCGATTTGGGATAACGTGCACTCTGTGGCTAATGTGTGTCAGTCCGCAGCCTCTGGGGCACTTGTATTCTTGGACCAACAAAAGCCTATGATAGAGTAAACTGGGAATACCTTAGGGCCTGCCTCCAACAATTCCGCCTACATCCCTGCTTCATTAACTGGGTGATGCTGCTCACGGAGTCTGCAACAATGGCTGTACGCGGCCCAGGTTTCCTAACGGATGTAGTCCATCCTCAAAGGGGCCTGCGACAAGGGGACCCCCTGAGCCCACTCTTATACAACTTCAGCCTTGACCCACTACTGCGAAATGTGAATGCCCAACTCACTGGGGTCCATGTGCCAGGCCAAACCCCAGTCAAGATGATGGCATTTGCAGATGATTGCGTGGTGGGGGTGTCTAATAATAAAGATGCACGCGCGCTTGAAGCCCTCATCCAGGAATATTCCCGGGTAAGCAACGCGGCACTGAACGCCTCCAAAACCGAAATCATCCTCCTTGGTCAGTTTCAGAACTGCTGGGCCCCAGCAAGTAGTTCCCAACCCAGCCCAGCTGCTCGCCCAAGTCCACGCCTTACTAACTCAAAACACACCGCTCCACTGGTGCTCCCCTTTGTGCCGCGACCTACCATAGGACCGGTACGCCATCTGGGCGTGTGGTTGGAGGCAGGAGGATATGCGTCAGCAGTATGGAGGGCCATATACTGGACAACGTGACGAAGCGAATCGCCTCTCTCAGAGCCCACCCTACTACCCTCACTGGCAGGGTTGTTCTTGCCAACTCTATGCTCCTATCCAAAGTCTGGTTTGGAGCCCACGCCATCCCCTTCTCCCCAAGCTTCTTCAAATCCCTGTATGCTTTGCTACAAGGTTGGCTTTGGTCAGGCCGCCCTCCACCAGTACGGCTAGAGGTCATGTTTGGCCCTCATCATCATGGTGGCATGGGCCTACTTGACTTCAAAGCCCATGCCGCCAAGATACTAGGCACCTGGATTGCGGCCGTCACTGCTCCTACACTCCCATCCCAACACTGGTCCCGTGCGGCCCGCTCCAACTTCTCCTGAGCCATGGGCCTCAACAACCCATCAAACCCCCACTCCCAGATGAAATACCTTGCATCACACACATCAGCCACAGGTCCTCACGGGACAAAAACCCACTACAAACGAATCCTACTCTCCATGCGAAGCGCAGAGTGGAGAATTCGTATTAGTGGACATACAACCCAAAGAGGCCGCCCCTCTCCTCAGTTCACACAAGAGGTACAGGGGCTACCCATCCATGATGGCGTGATCCCCATTCGACCCCAAGTCCTATCCAGGGTGGACTACCTGGACATGATGGACATCCCTTATTCCACTGAGACCCAAAAGACTATCTGGAAATACGCACACCATCCTCTGTTGCAGCCTCAAGTCCGTTCCCATGTGTGGCGCTGCCTGAGGCGGGTGTATCGTACAGCTGAGCGCTCTAACGCTTTACACTCATCCTGTGTCGTGTGTGGCCAGTATGGAACGCTGTTCCACCGCCTGGAGAAGTGCCCCACCTCTAAAGTAATATGACGCGAAGTCCAACGTCTGCTAGGCCAGGATCAAACACATCCCTTCAGTCTGTCAAGAGATATGTTTGCTTCATCAATGGCCTCCCCCTCCCACCCTCCCTTCGTGCTCTGGTGGTTGCAATCGCCATGTGGACTATCCACACGATTGTCTTGGATGCCATCGCCGGATCCATCCTCACCCTCCCTGAAGCTGTCCACAGATTCCGGTCTCATTTGGTGGATCACTTTCAAGCGGGATGTTTGGATATCTCCCACCACGTCGCCTACAGTTGGTCTCCTCCTGGTTCCCAATCTGGTTCATCAAATCAGACCCCTTCCTCCACACGTGCTCAATAGTGGCTACGCCCCTTACACACGTTCCCTCCCCCTTCCCATAAGTGGCGTTCCCGCTGGCAACAAGAGATAGCATCGCTTCTCTGGGGTGCCTCACCTGGTACTGAGTTTTGTCTCGTCTGAGTCATATTCGGAAGTGTCCGTCCCATGGTCAGCTTTCCCCGCAATAAATTTAAAATAAGGCTTACCCGCTAGGTCCATTCCTAGTCAGTGGCAAAACCCAATGGAGGAGTAGAAATCCATGTGGAGTGTGACTTAGGAGGGTAGTCCATCAGCAATGGCTGTCATTTCCCCAGAGAGGTGCCAACGTAAGAGTTGGGTATCAAATTTCTTATAATTTCACATGATCTGAAGTAAATAAAAAAAACTGAAGACAACTAAATGCTTGAATATTGAACTATAATACATTTGTTGTATATTTTTACTCTAGAGTTAGAATTAGAGTATTGGATATCTTGGAGCTATCTATTGCTACCAAAGTTCTCCAAAATTCCTGCTAGAAGAAAGGGAGAGTGAATGGTAGAATTCACTTGTTGAGATCTCTCTTTTACTTTGATAACTAAATTGAAGCTATATTGTGATTTTATTTGAAAACACAAAAAACAACCACTTGCTTGAGTCAAAGCTTATCAATGTTGATGCCATCGACGCCTGCTGCCCCAATTTGGGGTGGTGGTGAGCCACCATCTGGCGTCTTTTGGCTGCCAACAAAGTGCACCAAAGCTGGCTCTGCTAGTCCCCCTAATGCTACTGGGCGTTATGTCCCCCCTCAGGACTTGCCCATCATCTTTCAAGTTCCAAGGCGGTGCTCTGGAGCCCTTTGGTGCTCCCATGGAGCAATTTGTGTTTTGGCCTCTGGGTTAAATATGTGAACCTTTTCCCATATGCAAGCATGGCCATCATTGAGATGGCCACGGCGGTGTTTAAACCCACTGGCTTCATTAATTTCCGCCCCTTTAAGGGGTACTTTGACCTCAGTTTTCCGTTCAAAAGCCAATGCAAATGCAGCATCTAAGATGCAATTGATTTATAGAAAACCCTCTCCCAATAGTTCAAACCTGGCTCCCAGATGAGGCCACTTTGGTGGTCCATTTAGCCAGATTGCTTTACTACCTTTCCCCCAAACGCCTCCACCATGAACTCACGGAGGATTGGTCATTTACAACGCAGACCACATGTTTCAATTCATGGTTCTAAATGGAGTGGACTGTTTGGCATGGCCGTGTGCCTTTGAAAAAATCAGACCATTTTATTTCTATACTCACTTTACAATTCCCCCTTGAACGGTGATCAGATCATCCCCTGATCACCCATCTTGGGCGTGCATCAAGAACAGCCGTGCACATTTTTTCCTTGTGCTTTGAGCATTATCACTCAAAGTGCAAGTGCCTTATGGCTTCCACCTCTGCCACTACCGCTGTTTCTCCCACCAGCATCAGGTCGGTGGCCAGTTCAGCTCAACTTTTTGAATGGGGCTCAATCCTCCTTTCCCAATCTTGGCAAATTCTGGTGTGACTTCTAAGACGGCAGCCTATCAAATATATAATTTTAAAAACTTCTAAAGATTCAACTGGATTACAAAATCTGAGTTAATGGCTGACAAAGTTTCAGCTGAGCTGCCATGGTTAATGGCACGTGGCCAATCAGCTTCTGCCACTGCCCCAATTCTGGTAGCTGGCCCAGTGCTGGCTGATCCAATCGATTTGAGGCTCTTAAATGTATTGATTAGGATGAACGGCTGTACTTTGTCAAGCCGGATTTTTCTTTAGGAGAATTTTTTGTTGATCCTTCCAAATTGCAGCCCCGGCATTTTTACCCTCAAAAAGGTTTACCCAATTATACAAAATATAAAAAAATGGTAGTTGAAGCTGCTGCAGCTTCTGCCAACAACTCCAAGGGGCAATTGAACCCCTTGTTATGGGTATTCCCATCACAAATTTTCACTTAATTTTGAGGAGGATGCAAAATACAAAAATGAGGATCTCACTTTTGGTGCGAGCTGCACTTGTATTGATGCAGCAAAAACTTCTCTTTTTAACAAAACTTATCCCAAAACCTGCCGATGCATCAAGTCTTTCACTTGTGTGCCTTCTCTCATCACTTTCGCTGAGCATCAACTTGCTCAATAAGTTGAGGCAATGGACACCGCTGGCCTCATAAATGAAGCAAGCCAACATCTAAACCTCCTTATGCCCCATTTTGCTGATGCTTCCACCCCAATGCTTTCTGCCATGGTCCGCCAGCTAAAGTGGGCGCTGGACAAAAGTTTCCCTAAAGCTTCCTCGCCGTCTGATATGGCTTCCTAGCTTTTGGCTGAGGTGCCATATTAGGAATTTTTATTTCTACTAATCCCTTTGTTTGGCCCACTTGATAATAAAGATGCGTGACGTCTCCCCCTTTTGGGTTGGGCACCACTAGTGCCTAAAAAAGAATTTTTTATTAAAGAATTTTCAGAGTTAAAAAAGAATATCCCTTTGGTGTTTATATTTTAGCATATTACATTCTAGGGACAGAAGGCATAGCTTTATCACTAGTCTAGCGTTGAGGACACTATTTAAGTTTGTTGTGTAAAACTCAATTTGGATAATAATCTTCATACTACTGTCAACTCAGTCAATTAATTATATCAATAATATAGTTTTTCGCACACACCAGAACCTGTGCAGCAGACTTAAGAGCTTAAGTGTTCAGCTCAAAAGATTACGTTTGGTGCTCAAAACAGGGGTGAGATTGAGTTTTCAGGCCAAAAACAGAACAAGTTATCAGAACAATGTCATTAAAAACAACTTAAGAAGTTGTGGATGAAATCGATATACTACAAGAATGCCCTAAACTTGGTGAACAAGTCAAATTCGCTAATTTGGAGGAGTGAGTGGCGAAAGCTGAGAAGGAAATAGAACAAGTTGGAAAGGTCAATTATGATTATTATGTAAAAGTCACCTCATTGATATGGAAGGAGACTAATTTGATTAAATAGATACTCTATAAACCTATATTAAAAGTATATAGAAGACTTCCTCCAGGTTCAAGAAGGTATGGCGTGGATGCTTCAGCACTAAGAAGTCTAGAAAATCATAAGTAAGCTTGTTCCCAGATGAAGGAAAATGAAGCTAATAATGAGACTCACGGAAATCTAAAGGCAAGTACATACACTGAGGAATATTCCTGGATTGATAACTGCAATTTTTGGAGATGATTCCAAAAATACACCTATCATTAGTTGGGTTGCTGGGAAGAGATTGACTGCCGCCGAGCAATAGAGGAACTTCAGAGTATACCAAAATTACCTAAATTTTATTGGAATATTGACCCGCCATTTTTCCGCTTACTGAAATCACAATGTTTGGATATGGCGACTGACAGAAAGCAGTAATCGTGATGAACTGCTTAGATACTGACTGTCAAAATATGGTGTTGTCCCAAATCAATGGGGATAATTTGACATATAGTGACACTAAATAAGCAACAATGACTGAGTTTTGTAGTCCTACGCGGATGGCTAAAGGTAAACTTGGTTTTATGGAAATTCCGCTTAGAATTTTATGAAAAATTAGCTAATTTTGCTGACCAATTATACCAGGAGTCAAAGTTCCTGGGTGGTGCAAAAGTATTTTATGGATTCAATGCATGCATATCAATGAAAGCGGCACTTTGGCCCTACAGAGATATGTATCACACTATTACTTCAGCGTTTTTAATCCAAACTTCCACATCACAGAAGGTGGATTGACTCAAAATGCTAGGAGTAAAATTTGGCGCACCTAATTGAAACTTCAAACCATTCCCACCAGAACTCAGGATACTGTGAAATTTTTTGAGCCTAATAAGGAGCAACATAAATGGCTCATAGTGGGAAATAAGCCCAAAGGACAGAAAGGAGTGGACATAACCCAAATCCGCTGCTATCAATGTGGAAAACTTGGATACATAGTTGCTCAATGTTAAGATAAGAAGCCTAGAGAGCAGTTAACCTGTTACAGGTTAAAGAAAAGGAAACTGATCAAAACTTAGGAAATGGATCAGCAGTCTTGATTTAGAACAATCTAGCACTTCGGTCAACCTTTTCCCCCTGACATACTTAATGAACCTTCATATATCTGATTTATTTGTAGACGAAGAAATCCCTGTTCCTCTCTAAAAGGTGGTTAATTTGGATGTAAATGTGCTTACCTAGGCAAAGGTGAAGGGGTAGATCATTAAATTGTAATAGAAGTTACTCACCAATCTTCTTGTCAGTTAGCAGAAAAGATCAGAAACACTGAAAGCATGGATGAACTACTCAATATGAGACTTGATGAAGCAAACTTTTCTCTCCTGATTAACACATTTAAGGATAGTTTTGTTATTTACCCACCCAAATAAATCATGCTCTGAATTCAGCAAATAATGCAGCGAATTACTCAGCAAACACTTTATTTGAATACTCTGTGTGTACATATGCAGACGTTATAATTAACTAAAAAAGATTATAATCAACAATAAATAAAAATTGGTGCAACCATTAATTATGTTTTGCTGAAGTGTTAAGGTGAATGAATATTTCACCAGATTTAGATCACCAGAAAGAATATTTACCGCTGAACCAAATACCACAATATCTTGTGGAGCATATAGTGCACTAATGCCTCAGCTTTGATAGTTGTTGGTATCGCTTTTTTGATATTGTTGGCAACTCAAAATTATGATATACTCATCAGGACGGAATTTCTGAGAAAGTATGTTGTAAAATTTGATTTTGAGAATAATACTTGACATTTTGTAAAAACTTCTCCCATGTTATATTAGCAGAAAGGAGATACTCTGCAGATGACGAATAAGTTATGAATATTTAATTTACACTCACGCTAATTCTCAATCGATACAAGTTGTTTGGATGGGAAAGAAGAGACATACTAAAGAAGAATTTAAAACCGTGGGATACTATTGAGGATAAAAATGAAACATGCGAATATTCCAGGAACATAATTCGCAATTAATGCATGATTAATATTAGAAATCCCGGAACTATTATATAGTGAAATTTTGCCCCATGGAATAGATTAAGTCTGGAGCCATGGTTAGAATCTTGAATTATAAATCCAGGCCATGGCAAAGTATGAGTGCTTCTGACTAAGCTGTAAGGAAAGCCAATGAAAGTCAAAAAAAATCAAGTTATTGCGTTTGTGCATTTGATATAGATGGCAGAAATAAGAGAGTTCCATGACTTTAGAACGTTAACAAAGATTGGATTACTGAAGGATGTATACTAAAAATGTTGACATACTAGTCAATTGTAAGCAATTAAATGAGTTATCAAAATGACAGCAAGAAAAAGGGCTACTATTATTTGAGAAACATCCAGTAATTTTTCCCAGGACAAACATGACCTTGGATGCACTAGAATGTGATATATAAAATCATCACTGGGGAAAATCGCCAATACCAATGAGACATGTCTAATGGTCCATGGCTGCTGAAGCAATAGTCTTTGATTAAATTAGTAAGTTGATTGTTCATGTTCTCCTTGTATTACCGAGTCCATGGTCAAGTCTAATCTTTATTGTGAAGAAAAAGGATGGATTATATCAAGTAATGATCAATTATCATCAGTTGAATAATATCATCAAAAAGGATTTGAATCCACTTGCTGAGGATTGACGACATAATCAAACACCTATGGAAGCCAAGTTTTCTTCAGTGATGGATTCATTCTTAGAATATTGGCAGATAGATTTGCCAAAAAGAAATAAAGAGAATGTGTGAAAATCACCGCACATGGATTCTAACAGATGATGAGAATGTACCAAGGATTGTTCAATGTGCCGGTGACTTTCCAGAGGTTGATGGATCATATATTGGGTGACTATAAGTTGTTTTACGTTTTGGAGTACTTGGATGACATCAATGGATTCAGCAGGACAATCAACAATCACCTTGAGCACTTGGAGGAAGTGTTCAAAAGCACAGAAACAGCAATTAAAGTTTAAGCCAAAGAAATACTTTTCTTTTAAAAGAGCTTAATTTTTGGGGTTTGTAATTAACTCCAACGGATTGTAAAAAGAACCACAGAGAATGGTACCCATCAATACAGGTGTCAACCCTGAAGAGTTTCTGGTAAATATTCATCTTTCTTGGGATGGTCAGTACTAATATGATTTAAGACTTCTCTGGAATCATTAAACCATTATTTTACTTGTTATAGATCTTAAACAAGGATTTGTGTAATAACGAGGCCCAAGAATTGTTTGATAAGCTACAAAGAGTTTGATGACTAGTACTTTTCTGAAATACTCAAATTTCAATAGTAAATTTATAATTCAGACTGATACCTCCTTGATGGTCATCAGCGCCGTTTTAGATCAAGTAGACAATAACGGGGAAGAGCATACATTGGCATATGTGACCAGAACATTGATGCCAGTGGTGAAGAACTACACCATAAAAGAGTGCAAAAGCTTTATGCGTGATTTATGCCAGTAAACAATTTTGAGGGTATAGACATGAGACACAATTTAAGGTTGTAACTGGTCTCTCATCTCTATGATGGTTGCATAATATTATAAAAGCAGAGGGACAATGGGCTCAATGGGCTCTGAAGCTGCAAGCCTAAGATTTTGAGATTATACACAGAGCAGGAGCAGCCCATAAGAATGCTAATGGATTTTTAAGATTACCTGACATTCAAGTCGTATACCAGCAAGAAGATAAACTATTTCATTTGATGATCAAAGAAAATATTTGAGAATCCCAGTAAATTAAAGCTAGCTGAAGAAAGCAATAAAATATCAAGATAAAGAATGGACAACTGTATAAAATATTTAATGTAAAATGGTACTTATTTTTAAACTGTTAGAAAGCTCAGAGCTTTATAAAAGCTGCACACAAAGTCTTAGAACATGGTGGCCTAAGAAAATTCAATGGATCATCGATGCCACTATTATACATGGAATCAATCATGATGTATTGGATTATCTATCCTGTGGTGTGATATTCCTCTCCACAAGTCCAACAAGTATGTGATGGGATACCGGCTAGTGCACTCTGGGTTCTTTGTCACATTTTTTATAGATCTGATGTGCCCTTGATATTGGTACTGGGGGAGTAAAGTACATTATAGTTGAAATAGATCATCTGACTATATTGGACGAGACCAAGGCCTTGAGAAGTTTAGGTGCAACGTGCACTTCAATATTTATACTGTAACAAGTAGTATACCAGCATGGATACCGCATGTATTAAACAGTGGTAATTGAACCAACTTTACATCTTCTGTATTCCCAAGATTAAACATTTTTTGTGATCTGAGGAGTGGTGCCCATTCCATACCATCCAGAAACAAATGAAATAGTAGTGAAGACCAACATAATTTTGTTATCTTGCTAAAAAAATTGATAGCAGGTAAAAAGTCAGCTTATGATCTATCCTAAATTAATTAGCGTGAAATACAATATCAATTAGCATATGGTGACATGGAAACGCTATACAAACTATTATATGTATGAAGAGCCTCAATACTGCCAATTTTAATTCATTAGATCAAACTTTGGGATAAACCCAGAGCAATATCTAACCTGTCTGGTGAACATTACTTTTGGTTTCTTTCACAGGAATCTGTCATGACGTTAAAGAGAAGAGAGAGTAAAGAAACATGATGATCAAAATCAACTGGCGCTCAAAGAGTACCATGTTTGAGATAGGGTAGCCTATTATGATACCCATGAATTTGGAATAAGAAAAAAGCTGAACGCGTATGGCCAGGTCCTTTCAAGCTTATTGAAAAGATGTTGACAGATGCCTATATAATGAGTACATCTCTAATGGTTGTATATTGAACATGTCCATAGCAAATTCATATAATATTAATATAAGAAAAATAAAAAAGTATTTTAAAATAAGACACAGAAAATATATATATATAAAAGATATAAAAAATATTTTATAAATAGTAAAAATTGAGAAAACAAATATATATATATAATATTGATTTTTTTGCTGTGATTAAAAATATGGCAATTTGCACCTGTTTTTGTCTAGAGGGAGAAGTGTAATGAGTTATGATGGAAATTAAAAAAGAATAAGAACAGTTGGCAGGAACAGCTCATGTTGAAATTGGTTTCACCATAAAGAGGCACAAGAAAGGAGAACAAGGGGAAATCTGCTTTGATTGAAAAATAGCTTAATCTGTAGGGAATAAAGGCATTTAGCAATTTATCCTTAAGATAAACCAATAGAATACTTGTATGGTGTGAAGTTTTAGGAGCCCTGACCTGAGGTAAAACACGCGTCCAGATTATAGTATTGGTGAGATTGAATGAAGTAGTTATGATGCAGAATGGATGTGTGAAACCGCGCTTATAGGAGGCGGCAGCAAAAAAGTTAAGAGGAAACTCGCTGAGGCAAATGGGTTTGTAGAGATGCATTAAGCAAGACAAAAATTATTTAGCTCAGCCTATGTCATATCTAACCCATGATGGCTGATTTATTCCGGGAAAAAGCATCACTTGCCTACAGAATTCTATCTTTCCTAGATAATCTAATCAAGTGGGGGTATCTGTTGGGATTTTAAAACGCCCACATCATCCAGCTTAATTGATTATAATATCATCTTCTTATATCCGCTAGGGGCAATTTTTTATAATAAAACACATCGTGGATATGGGAGTTATCAAATTATATGGTACCTATTGTTGGTCCTAATTGCCTATAAGATGTTTAATAATTCTCCAGGATTCAAGCCTGCTATATTACTGATGTTTTATCAATGTAAATCCTGACAATGTTATCATTTGGCTCAACTATAAATTTAACAATTAAAAAATTAAATATCTTGTGCAAAAATTGTGGTTTATTGCCAACCATTAAGGGTTTTTTGGCAGTTGCTGAGCGTTGATAAAACTTTAGTTGGCAGCAAATTATGGGTTAGCCTAATAAGCAACGTGACCTGCTGTTTTTAAAATAAAAGGTCCCATTACCTAATCAGGTTGCAAAATTAATGAGGATAATCTGCTGGGTTTGAGTGAAGGAATTAGAATACTCTATTCTGATACTCAACCCAACAGGGTCATGTGCTAGTTGGCAGCAGAATATAGCTAGATGGATGAAGTAATCATCGTTTTGGATGACTCCTGAGGGGTCATCCATCGGTGATGAATGCTATTTCTTTTGGGTGCCAACAGAAGAGTTGTGCGCTTAATTCCCTATATAATTCCCGGAGTCATATTTAATGAAGCAAACTTTTTAGTGTTATTAATATTTAGACTGTTGTAACTTATTTTGTATTTTGCTCTTGGGACTAGAGTTAAAAAATAAAATTTCCTTTATCTATATATTACTTTCAAGATCCAAAGATCTATTATGTTGATAGTGGAAGGGAGAAGTTCTCTTGTGTCCAGAAATTGTTAGCTTTAGAGGAAGAGTTGGAGTAATGGTTTTCCCTTGCCTGGAATATCTTCAAGTACTTTAAGTATCATAAGGAATGATTTTAACACATTTCTAGCTTTGTAGACATATTAAAATCTGTTGTGAATGGCTAAACTAGGATAAAAATACAAAATAAAAACCTACGCAGCTATTACAATATTAACAATCTATACAGAGCACACCTCTAACCTGTGTGGTAAACAAAAAAGTTTGCAACCCCGCCTGGGTAGAACACTGCCTTTTCTGTGCTCAATTAAGGACAGAAAGAATTAAGCAATTTCTACTCTGTATCCACTTCACAGGCGGAAGGACTCTGGACGTCATTATTGGTGAACTTCATTAAATGAACTACTAATCTCCTGGGGATTTGAAGCAATCATGGTGAGTGTAGATCTGTTTATGAATTATGACATATTTATCCCCTAATTGATGACAACCACAGATAAGGAAATGGCGCTGCAGTTTTTTTCCAACTTTTTTACTATGTTTGGAGTACCACAAGAAGTAATAAGTGACAGTGATTCAAAGTTCACCTTAAAATTCTGGGACGCATTATGTGAGGCGCTAAAAAGCAAACTGTGCTTGTCATTGGCATACCGCCCAAATCTGATAAACAAATGGAATAACCTTTAACCACTCAAACATTACTTTCATTGTTACTCCACTGATCTAAAAGTACCTGAGCGACCAACCTTCCACTATACCAATTCTCATACTGCAAAAACCTACATGCAAGAATGGGGATGTTGCCAATCTATGCCAAACTGTGTTGTAACTCTCCTTCACTATCAGCCCTCAGATACACACTGACTTTCATCAGCGGACATCATTGTAATACTTTTCCAAATATATACCAACAAGTTCAGAAGCAGCTGAAAAAGCTGCAAAGGTCGCCGCATGATTTTCCAAATGTAAATGCTGAGCAGTACAAAGCTACCAGTAGGCGACCTGGTGATGGCAAACATAAAGAATGTCAAATTCAAAGATTTGTGCCAAATTCTGGTGTAAGAGAGCACTTCCATTCCCCATCAGGAAGTTTCTGGCAAAAGGTCTTTCCACGTGAGACTTCTTCTTATTGAAAATTAACGGCTTACCACATTTCCATGCTGTCCTCATTCCATGGCAATACATACCAGCTGAGGCTTAACCAATCTGATAGAGGGAGCTTCAGAATATGAGGTGAAGGAGGTTTTGGATGCCTATAGAATAAAACGCAGAATTAAAATTTGTGGCCTGTGAAGGGTATACAGCATATGATAATGGCTAGATACACACTCAGGACTGCACTGAATGTTGAGATTTGATTGAGGACTTCCAATCCTGAAAATCCATTGTACTCGGGCTCTCCCATCTTAAGCCTATGGGTATCACGTCTGTTAGAAATTTGGCAGTATTTCAGAGATACGCCAGAGGGTTTTAGCGCAGGGTTCAGTCCATTGAGCAATAGGACTGATGATATGAAAATTGATGTCCTTGAAACAAATTAATAAACTTTCTGATAAAAATAGAGCTTTTTCCCCAAAGACACTCTTTTATAAAATTAATAAATACAGCGGAACCTCGCTTTTCTGCTTGGTCTAAGTTTCTATCAATCCTCTCTTCCAATCTACTCATCTCGCTGATATCTCAGCGACTTCAGTCATTACTGACCTTTTTCAGTAAGTAATTTGTTCCTATGCATCTCATTGGTTCCAGCAGAGGTTACTATGTATTACATTCATGATGCCTTAATCTGAGGCGATCCACTCACTATGCATCATACATCAACATCTCATTATTTTGTCATTCATCAATGTTACCCTATTTCTGATTTGGAGGCGATCCAATATTAATTTTTAAACCAATATTGCCTCATCCTAAGGCACTCAAATTATTGCAACTCATTATCAGACTTGTGATTCTACCCATTCCACTATAGCAACTTAGGGCTTATTGTCCAGTCATATAAGAATTGCAACATCACACCCCCCTTGACTGAACAAGGCTCAATTGCTTATACATCCAGAAAAACTTTTCATGCACTTGATTTATGATCCATCCACATGCGGGGTCCTTGATAGTATAAGCATCCACACCTGTTTTATCATTAAATTTGAACGGTCCTATCCAGATACTCACCAAATTTTGTTTCCGCCCAAACCTGAGCTGGTCATGAAATAACCATATATCAATCTTTGAACTGATATAGGCCGCTACGCCACACCTGATCATCAGCCTAATTCTTAATCTTATTGGATAAGATACACAAGTATGCTTCAGTAGCAGCTTGATCAGCGTGTCCACTAGGTTAGTCAAATAGTGGTGGGATCCATTCCGTGGTATCTTCTACACAAGATGATGGAGCGCATGAAGAGCAGGATGCCATCCACACAATACTTGGAAGTGACTTTTCCCAATAGCTGAATGATAGCTAATGTTGTATGTAAAAAAGCATTGGTAAGGAGGGAACTATAATCAGAAGGTCAATCTGTTACCAATTTCTGTTGTATGTTCACCAAGGTCCCATTAATGTGTTTGACTATCTTGTTGGACTAGGGGTGGTATGGGGTCGTCATAACCCCGCGGATGGCCATCAGTTCGTTGAGCATGGGTAAAATGTGAGAGGTGAAGTTGGTATTGTTGCCAGTAAGGATGAATTGGGGAAATCCGTGCTACTGGCTTATACATTTCATCATAAACTTTGACACCGTTATAACCCCCAAATTGCATATTGCCCATGGCTCAACCCACCTGGCCAAGTGGATAATCGCCACCAGAAAGAACTTGGGCTGATTTGCTCCAGTTAGCAGAGAGCCCATGAAATTAATAAAAACCATATGCCAAACAGAGTGGGGTTTCACTAGCTGGTAAGAAAAGTCTTCTGGCAGAACAGCTTTTCCACTTGGCACTTATGGCACCAGGAAATGGTTTTGAGCACGTCAAATTGTATGCTTTCCCAGTAATACCAATGGCGCACAATTCCAGGGTATAACATACTCTAACATGTCAAACTGCTTGGTGTGCGCTCTTAATAATGTTATCAGGCGGGTGGCCTTGGGATGTTTACTTTACCGTCCCCTATGTGCTTTTACAACTCGCCATTTTTCTGGAACGTATTGGCCTTTATTCTTTATAATGCTTTGATATTTTGGTGGTTCATCGTTGTACTTTCCGCTGAACATCTTGTCAAACACTATGTTGCTCAGATCCACCGTAACTGTGATTATTGGTAATCTTGACAAGCAATCTGAATTCTGGTGTTTGGCTCACAGTAAGTGAATAATATAAAAGTAGTAAGCCTGCAGTTTAAGGGCTCATCAGGCTAGACACCCTCAGGCTCTTTAAGGTACTGCAACCAGAATAACGAGGCATGATCCATTATGACTTTAAACTTTACGCCATTAAAATATACTCTGAATTTCTTATAAGCGTAGATCACCGCTAGGCACTCCCTCTTGGTCATGTTATAATTACATTAATGGTTATTCAGGATTCAACTGCAGTCTGCCACTGGGTGCTCCTCCCCTTCATCATCTTTATGTGTTAATACTTCCCCAACAGTGGAAAGGGACGTGTCTGTCTGTACCTTAAATTTCTTCCAAAAATCGGATAGCGTATCACTGGCTCATTTTTTTTAGTACTAGATGGTTGTATCACTGGCTCATTGATCAGCGCAATCCAAAGGGAATCAAAGGAGTGTTGATGGCATTTCGTCCACTATAATGCGGCATTCTTTTTTAATAACTCAAACAGCGGACCTCCAATAAAACTAGAGTTGGGTATAAAGTGGCGGTAATGGCCAACCACCCCTATAAATACTTGTATATCTCTCTTACTGATTGGTGTAGTCATCTTCCAGATAGCCTCCACTTTGGCTGGTTGGGGCCGCAGCCCTGTCGCATCTATCATAAGCTCAAAAACTTCAGCTTATCCTTGAAAAAGTGGCATTTCTGAGGTTTTATTTTGATGTTGACCTCAGAAGACTGTAAGAATACCTCCTTCAAAAGGTAAGGTGATCAGAAAACGTGCAATGTAATATGTTTATACTGTCAAGGTGTACATGAATGCACAACAGCTTCAAGTTTAAAAGCTTAGTGTCCATCGCCCATTGGAATGTAGATGAGGCATTACACAGCCCTTGTGGCATATGAGTTGGTTGAAAAAGCCCTTTTTACGTGATAATGGCGGATTTCTCCTGTTCTTCAACAGGTAACTCAATCTGCCAATAGCCAGATATCAAATCCATTGCGGAGAAATAACAGGGTCCTACCAACTGGTCCAAAACATTGTCGATTCATGGTAAGGGGTGAGTCCTTTTTCATAATGCTGTTGAGCTTGCATTAATCTATTACCACTTAATTGTACGTAATCCTTTTTAATAATTTGTATGGGGGAAGCCAATGGGCTAAATTGAAGGTTCAAGCATTCCTTGCTTCTGCAGCTTACTAATATATTTAGTGACAACTTCTTCAGTTGCTCTAGATCAGGGATTGGTTGAGACCTGATGGGGATGATCACCCATGTTTAGTCAATGTACAACTCCCTGCACGCACTCTAAATTATGGTCATTGACAGCAAAGATCTCTTTATATTAATGAAATAAAGCGATAGCCTGATCTTTTTGATTTTCTGATAGACCCATTAAGCTGCTGCTCGGGACCCCCATCATTACACTGAGCTGCAATTTGACAGGCAGAACAAATTAATTTAGTGACCCAAACTTGTGACCCTGGAGAATCTCCTCAACTGTGTCAAATTAAACACCACTATTTGGTGTTGGCAGATTTACGTTGGTTTTTTCAGGAGAATAACTAACAAAACCATGATTCCCATGTCCTGGAAGGATAATACCTAGGGCTACATGAGGCTCCAGCCACAATTGCTGATAGCGTCCAATGACCTCCTCATAAAGCCCAGCAGGCACTTCCACCTCTAATTCGGTGTTTATGACTACTTAATGTATTGAGTGGATGTATAAGGGCCAGCGGCTTAAAGCGGTAGGCCCTGATATTCATATACTTGTTGTGGAAGTGCATGGGTACTACTCTTAAGTCAATGGTAGCAAACCAGAATCACCCCATCACTATAGGCAAGGTTGATATGTCCCATGTACACTGAGTCCTTGGGACTTCACTGGAGGTCATAAAATTGGGATCCGTTGACCCAAAATTTTGAAGGTCTCCTCCATCATATCAATGACAGAATCATGGTGTTGCATAAATGTGGTTCCAATCAACAGGTCATAATGGCTATTTGGTAATACTTCTGCAGGAGCTACAACAATTGACTCAAACTGCAAGGGGAGCGCACCGTAAGCTCCCTTAGAGACCATGTTTTCTGCTCCAGCGGTCCCACACGCCATTTGATGTTCCACATCAGGTTTCAACATCAAATTCGAGACCAACTTAGTGGAAACTTATTTTAACTGGGGCGCCTGTATCTATTTTCATGCATAGTCAGGTTTTATGCTGCAACATTGTCACAGTAGGTACACTCCGAGTAAGATGAATGTTAACTGTTTACTACATGGACATTTAAAGGATCGCTTAAGCCAAGGAAGCTTATAATACCCTCACCTTCTTATGGGAACCCTTTAACAATAGCATCCACGAGGAAGGATACGTCTACTCCTCTCAGGGAAAGCGCACCTGAAGACAGGTCCAGTTTGTCTGAAGAATTTTGCTCAAACATTTGACACGTGTATGGATTTGGGTGCCCAGCAATCCTTCATCCGCCATGTCCTTGCTTGTGCTTTATTCAGTACCTTTATTCACCAACAGCTTCTGATATAGAAATGTATCATAGTACTGGGAGGCTTCCTCTGCATATACCTCAGTAGATTCTGATTTTATGGTTGCATTTGGGATAGCAGAGGTAGAGGGTCCTGTCTCTACTCCGCTCTGATTTTTCCCTGGTAGCACGGAACCTGCTGTACGCAATGGACCTGTCAATTGGGGCAACCTCATGACAGGTGCCCAGGGTGACCGCATTCAACAAATTTACTCCAAAGGGATTGCATCCTTGAATATTGTAATTTAGTCCATATGGAAAGTTGTACTGAAGGTGATCAGCATAAACAGGGACATGTTGGTAGAATGACTGCAGACAGACAACGTAATCAGGACCAAGTTAGTAGTTAGGACATTTACAATAAGCAGGTAGGAGGCAACCGTCTAACTTCCTGGGGTAACTCAGCGGAATCTGAACCAGACAGGTGAATATCCTCAAATAAGATGGTCTGGCGATGGTAGCAGAAAGGTTCCGCTCTGTATTGGGTGAAGGTAATGTTACTTCTAAATGGCGCAAAAACTGAACAAGTTTGAGCAAAGGTACTTCATCATCCAACATCAGGTCCATGACGCTGTACAGTTTGCAGTATGGCTTTACGGTGGATGTCATTGCAATGCACATATAAGATTTGGATAAAAACCTGCCCTAATTAACATGTGGGTTTCCACTCTAGATCGTTTAGAAAATGTGGTGACTGTCTCATTACTCTGAAACCTGATGGTCAAGAATTCAGCCTTCTGCTGTGTCATCTTTGTGGTACCCCCAGATAGCTGCAACAATGTATTCTACATTTTTGTTATGAAACGAAACTGTTTAAAAGATAACAAGTGACTTAGTTGGCACTTCCAACATACAAAGTGGATATTAACAGTTTTGTTTTCCGCCATACAGAGGCTCCTTCCATTGTAAACTTGAATTGCTTAAAAAACCCATGAATATTCCCATCACAAACGAATGGAGGAAAAGTATCAATACAAACCTCCTGCAGAAGCTCCTCCTTCCATTTAGGCACAGCATCCAAGGAATCCTGAGTTCTGCGTATTCAACTGGTGCAGCGTGCCAGGAAAGTCCCTTGTCAAAGCAAGCCAGATGCGACATAGCTGGCAACTGAGGAATATTTATCATTTTTGATTGATCAATGGGAACCTATAATGAGCACCACTGTTATAGCTTTGGTAGTAACTCAGAGATACGCTGAAGGGATTTTGCGCAGGGTTCAGCCCACTGAACAATAGGACTGACAATGTGATAATTGTTGTCCTTGAACAAGGTAATAAATTAAAATAAAAAAGGAACAATTACCCCAAAGACACTCTTTTATTCAATTTAATAAATACAACGGATCCTCACTGTTTCGCTCACTCTAAATTATTAATAATCCTCCCCTTACAATCTACTCATCTCTCTGATATCTCATTGACATTGGTCAGAACCAACCATTTTGCTTAGTATTCGTTCAGAAGAGTCTCATTGGTTCTGGCAGAGGTTACTAAGTATCAAATTCTTGAATGACTTAATTTGAGGCGATCCTCTCACTATCCATCATACATCAACATCTCATTATTTGTTGTTTGTCAACATTACCCTATCTCTTGATTTGGAGACAATCCAATATTACTTTTCAACCAAATATTGCTTCATCCTTAGGCGCTCAAATAATCGCAAATCATAATCAGACTAAGCGGATTCTACCCAGTCCACTTTAACAACTTAGAGCTTATTATCTAGTCATATCAGTATTGTAACAATGACCACTAAACTCTTTTGCCTCACAAAAAGATATGCATTGGTAAGAGCCCTAGAATGCAGTAGTAGACCCTGTCTTCTAGAAAAGGGTAATTTAAGTGTGCCACCGCGTCCATTATGTTGGTAAGTATTCTGCATTCTTTTTAATCAAAGAAAGAGAAAGCCACCTAAACATTATTGCTGGAGAAAATAGTGGACTTTCGGCACACCTTGATGAGCAATGAGTGTCCACCGCCCCCTACACTGAGCCTAATCCAACTCTGGACTGTCAAGTATCCTGACCCCCTCATTATCACCAAATCCTCTGTGGTCTTTTGGTCAAAATTGAGAGTGTAGATAAGAAATTAATAGGGAGACCAGTGAATTGCATTAATATCCTATTGAGGCTGAACATTGTGCTCAATTTGGTAAAAATCCCTTAGCGCCCAAACTAATTTTCCCAAAGATGTTACATTTTAAGAGGTTTATCACAAAGAAAACAAGCTCTAAGGAGATCAGAGCAAATTTTTGGTGCTCTCAAAGTTTGGTTAAGATATCCAAATCAAGTCGCTGAAGAACTGGATGTTATTTTCAATTCCAAAATCCACAAAGCAGAATACTTAGTAATAACTCTGTTTTCATTATTAGTATCCTTATTTTACTTGTCCACACATTTTCATAGAAGTTTCAAGGTAGCCTCTACTTATACTACTATATAAGCCTGGCATTCTGCCTATGATAGAGTAGTGGATTATTTTGCAATTTTCAATAAATAATAATTTCAAATTATAGACCATCTAGTACTAAAAAGATAATTTCAAATTAGAAAACCGTTTGAATTTAATGAAATTCTAAAAATTTCTGCCCTCTTCAACAAAATTGCTATAACCTGTGGAGGGCCCTCACATATTGATCTTTATGATGGCAGTGGCCATTTCCTTAGTGTTCTCAGTGTTAACATCCATCACCGGGAAGGACTGAAACCCCATCCTAAGAGTTGTCACACCAAACTATCGCCCAAGATTATATGCACTCTGATCCCTGCCCAAAAATGGAGTATCCAGACTTACAATTAATCCGCTGAACCCAAGACTTAATTGTAGAAAATACTGAGGCGGATTGGAACACCAAAGGAAATACTATTTGAATCATAATTGACGATATGGAAACTGGATTCTTTTATCAAGTGTAAGCCCAGGTCAAACACAAATTTGAGCCCAACACCCATCCAGGGTGGTCAATGCAGTTGCCCCTCAACAAAACCAACTATTCTCCCCTCAGTGTATGAGACAATTGCGTTATTATTATAATTCTCAGCTTAGTGGTCATAGTAGGGCTGATGTTCATAGATTGATAATTCCCTCACCTGTCCCTATATAATTTTATTCTTAAATAATTAAAGCGACAATGCCTTGCAGACTATGGATGTTATTGTTGGTATTGGACTACCCTCAATGGAAGCCAAGTCTTTCCTTAGCACATTGGATGCTGACAGAAAAGTTAAGTAAAAATATGATTTCCCTTATGTAGTTTGCTTATTAATAACCATCAGCTTCTCTATAGAACCACCAGTAAATAGCCAAGATACATTAAAAACCCTACTTACAATAAGTCTATGGCTGCGTAAGGCATGCTGGTTGATAATAGAATAGAATTGTGACACAATTACTAGGGCTTCGTGATATGGTAATTGATGTAATAGTGATTTAAGAGGTGCATTGGGACCATCTAGTACTAAAAAAAGAGGTGCATTGGTGGGGAAAAAGGATTTGAATGTATTTATTAGCTATAATAACTTGGAATCACCAAGGAAAAGTAATCATTAGTTTTTAACAATACTAATTGACACTGTATATAAGATTCTGGTTTTGAAGGCAAGGTAATTAATACCAATTTAATATTATATATTACTCATTAATTAGTGGGCAATAGATAAAAACTCAGCATGAAATTTAGCTAAAAACTGTTAAACTAAAATAATTGATTTATGGTATAGTGTTTGGTCAAATTTTTACAACTAGCCACACTTGGTTAACATCTGAGAGCAAATATTGAGTGGAGTGCAATTATGTTTTTTGGATTTTAGGGTAGCTTTGCAGGATTTTTCTGGCACTCTTTTAGAACTTAACATGCACCTTGTTGATGAGATGACCTTTTAGAAGATCCTTCAAATTATAGGCATTTGTAGATGTTTTCCTTATGATCTTAAATGGCCTTTCCATATGTTTTCCAGTTTGCTAGTTTATCAAACCCATGATTATCATATTATAAAATTAGCTTTTCTAAGGCAAAGCTGATTAAAGTTCATTTTTCCCTGTTATCATTTCTTCAATAAATACAAATTTTAAGTCAGCGCGTTAGATTATTCTTATCTTTGTAGCTAAGTTAAAGTTTATTTCATCTTCTCCAGATAGTTGATGGACTCAACCTCTCTGGTTGACATAGGAATATAAAATTAGTTAGTTTTTTGACTCTCATAAAATAAACTTTAATGGAAACCGCCCCATTGAATATTGAAAGGCCATACTGTAAGCAAAAATGGCAAAGCGCAGGAAAAGATTTAAGTTAAGGGCTTTCCAAAGATTATCATATGTAAGATGCTACAAGTGTGCATTTTACTAGTTCTAAAGTGTAATTGGTTTCTGGATGATTTGGGGTAGGTAATACCCCTAGAATGCTAATTATTAATACGTTTAGGGATAATATGAGATGTGAAACCTGTCTGACCATTTATTTGATAAATTTCGTGCATCCATTCCAATATATTATAGTCTCTTTTATGATCTTAGCTTTAGCTAAAGCACTCAAGTTATTGTCAGCTTTGGCTTCCACCCACTTTGTGAGGTAATTTATAACCACAAAAATTTACTTAAATTTCCCTTAACTACAGGGTAAGGTTCTGATAACATCAATAGAGACAATGTAAAGCAAAATATAGGGTTGAACAACTGATAGGAAACTTTTTTTGGGAGGGGGCTTCAACTTGACACTTTTTAGAACAGTTGAGATATACACATATAGTAAAGTTTAGTGGATAACATAATACTGATCTTTAAGCAGTTTTAACATCTCTTAATTTTCCTAAGCCTCGTCGCCTTGTAAGCCACAATACATAAGTCATTCTGCTCTGAAGTCATTAGATTAAAAAGAATTTGCTCATTAAAAAATTCATAAAGGTTTTATGTTTTGACTACGGCATTACTTCTCACCTTTCCAAAGGTCTTTAAACCTCAAAGGGTTCATTGCCATAATATTGTGGTGACTTATTATAAAAAAATTATTGGCCAGATCATTTACTAAGGCCACAATGGGCAGCCAAGATAACAGTTGGCATTTTGGTGTTTTACGCTAATTGTACTGGATTCTAAAAACAAAATTTTTGTATTTTTAATGCAATTGAGCAAGCCTCAATTCCATCTCATTAAAATTTTGTAACCAGCAAAGTGAGGCATGGTTTGTTGTTAATGTAAAGTGCACCCCATGGAAATATACCCAGAATTGCTTATATTCGTAGATGACAGCCAGATACTCCTTCTCTTTCACAGTGAGATTCAAAAAATCCAGAGTTTAGAAACTATAAGCCACTGAATGCTAAATTTTAAACATAAACTTGTGATACCACCGCTCATTCAGTGTTATGGGATGCGCGAGTTTGGATGATTAACGTTTTATAAAATTTGGGTGCATGATTATTAGAGCTTTAGTGAGGCAAAGCCTCAGCTTGCCAAAGACCAAAGACAAGTTTATGTACACTTAGGTAATATACCGTTCTTAAGGATGTGGAATAAAGATTCAACTATCTTACTATATAAGAATAACAAATTGGTGATAATAGCCAACCATTTCATATATAATATATGGATATTTTGCTTACTGGATGGTCATAACATTTTTTATTGCTCAAATCTTTTCTGGCTTGGGCCGTAAGCCTTTTATATTGATAACAAACCATAGAAACTCTAATTGTTATTAGAAGAAGCTATACTTCATCAGCTCAATTTTCAGTTCACTCTGTTAAGGTGGTTGAAGGCTTCTTCAAGTGTGTAAAGTGGTCATTATAACATTTAATAATATATATATCATCTAGATAAACTAAAAAAGCAGTAGTACTTTAGATATACTAATATTTTATAGCCCATTGGATTTCATGGGGAGTTGAACAGCTCATGCGGATATTAAGTAGATTGTTACAGGCCCTGAGTCAAAACCATGGCACCCTTCCCTTTTTCTGACTTGGGCAGCTCAAACTACCAATAGCTCAAAATTAGATCCATGTCAAAAAATATAGTGTGTGTGTGTGTGTGTGTGTGTGTGTGTGTGTGTGTGTGTGTGTGTGTGTGTGTGTGTGTGTGTGTGTGTGTGTGTGTGTGTGTGTGTGTGTGTGTGTGTGTGTGTGTGTGTGTGTGTGTGTGTGTGTGTGTGTGTGTGTGTGTGTGTGTGTGTCACCACCTAAGTTGTCTGGTGAATTTTCAATATGTTTCAAAGGATAGGAATTTTTTGGTAACACAGTTAAGTTTCATATATAAAATACCACGCTATTTGAAATCCTTCTTTTTGATACTAACCCTGGGAGGACTATATCTTTATGAGCACTAAAAACCTCGGTTCATAAGATTAATCTCTTATTAAAAACTTTAGAAGCCACCTTGCAACATCATATAGGACACAAATAAGTAGCTGGATAAATATCAGTAATAATATGGTGTATCACAACATTTGCACGACCCAAATCAAGTTTTATCTTGCAAAAATAGTACTTTTTTATTATTAGGGCCAGTGATTGGTCCATTTTATCTTTAGTTAGCTTAGAAAGCATTTCACTAGTGTTGTAATTTTAGTTATATATTGTAGATAGGCCAAAGGGGCTTGCACATGGTTTGGCCCACTGAGCAATAGGACGGATTATATGAAGATTTTCAATCCACCAAACACACTTAATAGCTATAGAAAAACACGGAGCAATTGGTACAATGACACTTCTTAATAATTTAATATGCCATGGATACCCTCAGTTCCGCTTCACACTTCCTACTACTAATTCTCACTGTTTCAATCTTCATATAATTTATATATCTGCAACTCTGGTTGATACTGACCATTTTGCTTAGACTATTTGGCTCCGCCTTATTTTCATTGGTTCTGACATAGTTTACTATTGATTAAATTTACAATCGCCTTTGTTTGAGGCGATCTACTAATTATCCACTATATGTCAACATTGCCTTATTTCCTGATTTAGAGGCAATTCATAAAGTAATCAATCAAAGCTTAATATCGCTCTATTGCCTTATGTTGAGGTGATCTTCATCCATACTATTAAACTAATCAGTATGTCCAATATCACTTATTCTGCCATAGCTATTTAGGGCTTAACCATCCAGTCATATCAGAATAACAATACCCCCTCGAATGGATGATAAGGCTCCTATTGTTATACAGCTTAAGGAACTTCGCATGCACTCAGTTAATGATTTTGCCTCTTGCTTGGTCATTGATATTATAAGCATCCACACCTGTTTCTTAAACTTTTAGAACGGACTAATCCAGAAGCTGGACAATTTGTGCTTCTGACCAAACCTGTGTTGGTCATGGAATAGAACCATTTCTCTATCTTTGAACTTTTTTAAACCTGCTATGCTACCTGGTCAGAAGCCTGGTTCTTAATCTTCTTAGCCAAACTAAAGGAGTATGCTTCCATTTGCAGCTTGATCAAGGTATTTGCCAGAACTGTTAATGGCGTTGTGGGTCCACCACCATATCTTCTACACAGGCTTAATGGAGTTGGTCAGGGAATGGTTCAGCCCATAAAGCAATTAGAAGGAGCTCTTCCCCATTGCCAAGTGGTAGCTAATATTGTAGGCGATGACAGCGGTAGAAAGAAGGGTACTCAAATCAGAGAGTCTATCATTTACCAGCTTCTGGAGAAAATTAACCAGTCTCACAATGACCTTTTTAACCATACCATTGGATTATGAGTGATATGGGGTCATTAGAACCCCGTGGATGGCCATCAGTTCTTTGAGTTTAGGTATAATATGAGAAAAAGTTGGTCCTATTGTCAGTAAGGATGAACTGATGACAGCTAAGACGGTGAATTATACACTCCATCACAATCTTAGCCACCGCAACTGCCCCAAATTGTGTATGGCCCAGGACTCAACTCACCTGGCCAAGTGGTCAATCGCCATCATAAAATAAATGGACCAGTTTGCTCCAGCTGGCAGTGGCCCCACATCATCAATAGAAACTGTATGCCAAGCAAAGTGAGGTTTCACTATGCTTTACAAAGTTTTTGGCGGAATGGCTTCTTCACTTGGAACTGGTGGCAGCATGAAGTTGTTTCAAGCACATCAAAGTACATTATTCTCCAGTAATACCGAGGTCACAACAATTCCAAGATCTTGCATACTCCACCATGTCCAACTGCTTAGTGTGCGCTCATAATAATGTTTGGTCAGGCGGAAGGTCTTGGGACATTTACTGTAGTGTTCCCTATCCACTTGTAAAAGTGACCATTTTTCTGGAACATATTGGCCCTTATACATCTAATACCTTGTTGACTTGTGGCGGTTCATCATCCTATTTTCCTCTGAGCATTTTGTCATTCATTACATCACTGAGATCTACCGTAACAGCAATGGTTGGCAATCATGACAAGAAATATGTGTTTTAATGTTTTGCTCAGGTCAATGGAGGATTTCAAAGTCATAATCCTGAAGCTTAAGAGTCCATGGGCTAGACGCCCCTCAGACTCTCTGAGACTCTGCAACCAGCGTAACAACGCATGATCTGTTATGACTTTGAACCTTATTCCATGCAAATATACCTAGAATTGCTTGTATGTGTAAAACTCTGTAAACCCACTCGGTCACAGTGTAGTTTTGTTTGTGTTAGTTCAAGATATGGCTACACTATGTAACTGGATGCTATTTCCCCATATCGTCTTTTTGAATGAGAAATGCCCCAATGGCGGAAAGAGACGCAATATTATGGACAACAAAATCTTTTTCAAAATTTGGATAATGGAGCACCAGCATGCTGATTAATGCCATCTCCGGTGTATCAAAGGAGCATTGGCGACGTTCTATCCATTTAATACGTGGAAATCTTTCTAAGTAACTAAAATAGCGGTCCTCAAATACAGCTGAAGTTGGAGATAAAGCGTTGGTAGTAAATGACCATCCCCAAAAATACCTGTACATCACGTTTCATGCTCGTTGGAGTCATTTTCCAAATAGCTTCCACCTTAGCTGGTCATGGTTTCATCCCCTTTGCATCTATAACCGCCCCCAAATTACTCCAATTGGTACTTGAAGAAGTGACATTTGTGGGGCTTAATCTTGATGTTGCCTCAGCAAGATGGTGGATTACCTCCTCCAGATGGGTGAGGTGCTCAGAAAACTTTCGCAAATAAACATTGATATCATCGATGTACACAAGAATGCATAACAGCTTTATTTTAACAAGTATGCTATCCATGGCCCGTTGGAACGTGGCTGGGGCGTTACACAGCCCTTTTGGCATATGTGTCAGTTGGAAAATCCCTTAGGATGTGATAATGGCGCAGTTCTCATGTTCCACCCTGTGCAACTTGATTTGCAAGTAGCCCTATATCACATCCATTGCCAATAAGAAATGATCTAAAACTTACTGATCCAGAGCATCACTGATCTGCAGCAAGGGTATGAGTCCTTCTTGGTATACTGTTGAGCTTCCAGCAGTCTATCATTTCAAGTTGGTATCATCCTTCTTTTTTACAATTAAACACGTGAAGCCCACAAACTCTTTGAGGGTTTGAGCACCCCTTGCTCCAGAAGCTTACCAATTTCCTCAGTGACAACTTCTTAAGCTGCTCTTGATCGGCGGATTGGTTTTGACCTGATGGGAAGATGATCTCTGGTATCCAACTGATGGACCACCCCCAAAGTGCACCCTAAGTCATGGTCATTGATGGCAAAAATCTCCTTATATTTTTGAAATAAAGCTATTAAAGAATCCTTCTGTGCTTTCAATAACCCCATTGATTCATTGTGTGGTACCGCAATCATTACGCTGGGCTATGGCTATAAGGTTAGACCAAATTCATCCAGCAACCTAAACTCATTAAACCAAAGGACCTCATCAACAAGGAACAAGTGCATATATGCCACATTTGGTGTTGCCGGATCTGCAGCAGTTCATTTTGTAGGTTCACTGGTAAAATTTTGCTCTCCATGTCCCAGTAAAATAATGCCTGGAGACACATGGGGATCCAGCCGCAATTGCTGATATGACCCAATGACCTCCCCATAGAGCCTGGCTGGTACTTTCAGCTCCAACTCAGTGTTTAGTATGACTTGATGTCAGGAAGGGATGGATATAGACCCAGCAGCTCTGAGAGGCAACCTTTATTACTCCTATATCTGTTAAGGTAGGGGCCCAGGTTATCCTCTTTAATCAATGGTAGTGCACTGGAATTACACCATCGCTATAGGCGAGGCTTACATGTCCCATATGCACCAGATCCATTAGTTTCCACTCTCAGTGAAATAAATCATGATCTGCTGCTCAAAATTTCTATGGCTCCTCTTTCATATTTGTTGAGAATTTATATGACTGGATGACAAGCCACTATTATGACCACGCAGATCATTGGGGAAATTCCACTGAAGGATCAATGGACAGAATACGCCGAGGATGATTCAGAGCTATAAGTGATTGGTCGCTTTAGGATAAGGTGATAATGGGTCATAACGGGTCTTATTGAGTTTCCTTCAAAATAGGGCGATAAGGTGATGTCGACATTTGATAAAAGGGTTTTGGATTTCCTCAAATCAAGGCGATAAATGATTAGAGAATAATAAACCAAACCAATGAAAAGATGGCGACATGAATAAACTAAGCGGAAGAGTTGGTACCAACAGAGGCTGCTGGGATATCAGTGAAACGAGGGGACTGGAGGAGTAGTTTTGAGCAGGTTAAGAAGAGAGAACAGAGAGGAGAGTGGACTGAGGAAGGATCTGCTGAAAATATATTTTAATAAAAAAGTGGTTGGGGAAATTTCTCATGTGTTTATTATAAAATTAAATGGTTACAAGTGTATCAAGGAAAAGGCAATTTTCATATTGACTGTTCAAATTGTTCAATGGTGGAAACCCTGTGCAAAAAACCCTTTAGTGGGTACATACCAAATTGCCAAGATTCGACAGTGGTGCTCACTACAGGGGGCCCATTGACCAATGAAAAAATTATGAAAATTCAACCGCCAGCTATGTCACATCCAGGTTGTTTCAAAATAAAGCCTGCACGAAACAATGGCCCTGAGCCCTGTGAGGAGTTGAGACTTGTGTTAGATACTGTGCTCGAAAAACAGGATGAGTTGCTTCAGAAGGTTTACAGTAACAAGTTGCCACCATTTGATCACGAAGGAAATATTCATGGGTTCTTTTGCTGATTTGAGTTTGCAACTGAGGGAACTTCGGATTGACAAAGGGCAAAGCTGTTACTCTCCTCTTTGGACGTTGAAAGTACTGATCAAGTTGTTTGTTACCTCTCAGCTAGTTCCGTTTCATACCATGGAGTTAAGGAGATGGTGCTGCAATTGTTTGGCGGAACTGCAAAAATGTCGCAGCAGAAAGCTGAGTTCTTGACCATTGGGCTTCAGCAAAACGAGACCCTCACCGCATTTGCTAACCAATTTACTACAGAAGCACATGTGCTTATTGGAGCAGGCATTCTATATGAAGTTGATGTGTGTATAGCTATGGCCTCAGCGGTGAAGCCATACCCTGAGCTTTACAATGTTATAGCTCCGTTGTTAGAGCTGGATGTACCTCTTCTTAAACTTGTTCAGTTTGTACATCGATTATCTGTAAATTTTACCCCACTAATACTGAGCAGATCTGCACTGTCGCAGTTTTTCACCTTAATCATGTGAGAAGAGATAAATGTCCAGAAAGAATCCTGTCAGGATACTCTCCCCATCCGATGGGCGTTACTTGGTTTCTGATCAACATCGAACCAGCTACCAATCTGGGCCAAACTACGCTGACAGGGGGCGGTCATAATACTGTTGGGGGTCTAGTTACGTCGATCCTTTTCAAATTATCTACCATATTTACCAACTTATCCTAAACACGGCCATAGGTCTTAAAGAGTAAGTTGTTTTATTTGTGTTCATACTGGACACATGGGACGTTGGTGTCCCAACCAACGGATCCCTCCCTTGCAACGAGAGCAGGGCTATCAGGGAAAAGCCTGAGTGGAGTAGAGAAGGGACTCTCTACTTCCACTACCTTGAACTTACATGTCCCACCTGAGTCTACTGTGTTAAATATAGCTGAAGCTTCTCAGTATGATGATACATTCCTCTACCACACACCGGTTGGGAAAGTAAATGTGCTTACCTAAGTGCACATGGGGAAACAGCGGACAAAACTCTCTGGATTAACCAAATTTTTTATGCTTGTCAAATTTTTGACCAGAATCTGTTAGATCATCTAGAACCGGTCGCAGATGCCCTGTCCTTGAGGGGAATAGACGTCGCCCTCCCAGTGGACACTATTGTAAAAAGATACCCTAAAATCGGTGCTGGTATTATGAGTTTCTTGGGAAAACATGGATCCTTAAGTGTACACAAAGTGAACAGCCGGGATGCATCTTACTCAGAATGCACTTTCTGTGACACTGTGGTAGCTAAACTCAGGTAAAATAATCATCGATACAGGCACACCTCCTAACATTGTCTCCACTAAATTGGTGGCGAAGTTGTCTATAAAGCCCAATATAGACCACCGAGTGGTGTATGGGACTGCTGGAGCTAAAACCACCACTTCTGAGGGATCATATATCGCTCTTCCCTTGCAGTTCAGATATATTGTTGTAGTGGCTCCAGCGGTGGTATTACCAAACAGTAACTATGATTTATTGATTGGAACTGCATTTATGTGACACTATGGGGCTATAGTTGACATGATGAAAGAGACCCTAGCCATTGTGGGACAGCGATTCCCTATATATTTCTCCTCTAGTAGAGTGTCAAAGAGTTCAGTGCATATGTGACAAATCATCCTTGCCCACAGCGAAGGGTGATTCCAGTGCACTATCATCACTTAAAGAAAATGTGGGCCCTTCTTCATCAGATATTAAATACCAAGGGTTACCACACAGAGCAGCTGGGGCTATATATTATTCCCTCTAGACATCAATTAATAATTGACACTGAGTTAGAGGTGAAAAGTGCCAGATGGCTCAAAAGGTAGATCATTGGTCCTTACCAGCAATCGTGTCTTGAGCCTCATGTGGCTCCAGGCATCATACTACCAGGCCATGGGGAAATCAAAGTACTAATAGCAAACCTTCAGAACAGTCCCATTCATTCCGCCGGCATCAGATTATAGCATAATTACATCTGAACTCAGTTGAAGAGATCGAACAGGTTTATAAGTTTTGTTTTCTGGATGAATTTGGTTGCCCATCGAACCACCTCTCAGCGCAATAGTGGTTGTACCACAGGAATTGTTATCTAGTTATCAGAAGACCAGAAGGAGTGGGCGGAAGCGCTATTTTAAAAGTATACAGAAATCTTTGTGGTTGATGATCATGATCTGTGGTGCGCTTGGGGGTTGTTCATTGACTTGATACTGGGGATCATTCTCCCATCAAATCTTGACCAATCCATCAATCACGGGCATGCTGAAGAAGTTGTCACCGAGGAGACTGAAAAGTTGTTGGATCAGGGAATGCTTGAACCGTCTAAGAGTCCATGGGTTTCGCCTCTCCTAATTGTAAAAAGGAATGAACTAACCGTGTAGTAATTGACTACTGGAAACTCAAAAGCATCACCAAAAAAAGATTCATACCCTCTTCCATGGATTGATGATGTGCTAGATTGACTAGGTGGAGCCTGTTAATTCTCAGCGATGGATTTGATATCCGGTTATTGGCAAATTGAGTTGTCCATGGAGGAGCAAGAAAAATGTGCAATAATCACCTCAAAAGGGCTTTTTCATCCAACACGCATGCCTCAGGGACTATGTAACGCCCTAGATACATTATAACAAGCAATGGATACTATACTGAGTGATCTGAAGCTGTCATGCATTCTTGTGTATCTTGATGGTATTAACGTCTACTCTCACAAGTTTACTGAGCATCTCACTCACTTGGAAGAGGTATTTCGCTGACTGGCTGAGGCCAATATTAAAATCAAGCCTCAAAAATGCCACTTCTTCAAAGATCAGCTTGAGTATCTTGGGTTTGTGGTGGATGCAACTGGGCTAAGACCTCAACCAGCCAAGGTAGAAGCCATCCAGAGGATGACTAAGCCCGCTAATAAGCGGGACATTCAGGTGTTTCTGGGAATGGTGGGTTACAACTGACGATTCATACCCGATTTCAGTTGCATCGAAGGTCTGAATTTTGAGCTACTGAAGAAAAATGCAATATTCGAATGATTAAAGTGATTTCAATGTGCCTTTAATACACTTCACACGGCATTAGTCAGTGCACTGGTGTTGCGCTATCATAATTTTGATAAGGAATTTATAATGCAAACAGATGCTTCCCTCTCCGCTGTTGGGGCAGTCCTGTCTCAGAAGGACGTTGATGGAGAGGAGCACCCTGTGGCATACTGTAGCTGCAGCCTGAATTGCCATGAAAGAAATTACACTGTAACTGAGTGAGAATGCTTAGCGGTGATCTATGCATATAAACAGTTTCAAGTCTACTTGCATGGAGTAAAGTTTAAAGTCATGTTGGATCATGCATCATTGCGTTGGTTGCAGAATTTGATTGAGCCTGAAGGGCAGCTAGCCTGATGGGCTCTTAAGATGCAAGCTTATGACTTTGAGATTTTACATTGACTGAGCTTAACACCAAAACGCTGATTATTTATCAAGATTACTGACAATTGCAGTAATGGCAGATTTAAGTGATATAATGTTCGACAAAATGCTCAGCGGAAAATATGAAGATGAACCGCCTCAAGTAATCAAGTTACTAGACGAACTCAGGACCAATACGTTCCTAAGAAATGGGAAATTGTATAAGCGTATAGAGGACGTTACCATGAATATACCAAGGCCTTCTAGACGCTCAAATATTATCATGAGTGCACATTGAGAAGTGGGCCAAAGCGGAATCTGAAAAACTCTTGAATTGTTAAGACTGAGGTATTATTGGTAAAGCATGCAATATGACGTGCTTGAGACCCTGTCTTTCTGCTACCAGTGCCAGGTGGAGAAGCTGCTCCACCAGAAGATTTCATACCAGTTGGTAAAGCCTCGCTTTGCTTGGCATACCATCTCCATTGATGTTTTGGGCCCTCTGCCAACTGGAGAAAATCGGTCTAAATATCCTGGTGGCAATTGACCACTTGACAAGGTGGGTGGAGGCGCGAGCCATCTGGGATCTGGGGGCAGTTACTGTGGCTAAGTTTGTAATGGAATGTATCATACAGCGTCATGGCTGCCCACAGTTTATCCTTACTGACAATGGAATAAACTTCAACTCTCACATTTTACCTAAGCTCAACAAATTAATGGCCATCTGCGGGGTCCTAACAACCCCATATCACCCTGAGTCCAACGGAATGGTTGAGTGAGTTAATGGGACTCTGGTAAAAAGACTATAGAACTGGTTATGAATAGACCCTCCAATTGGAGTACCCTTCTTTCTACCACAGTATTTGCCTAAAATATTAGCTACCATTTGGCCATGGGCTAAAGCCCCTTTTGAATGCTTTATGGGCAGCAACCTGCTCTGCCTGCGCTGCTATATGCCTGTATAGAGGACACCTGCAGAGTGGATCTGCAGCGATATTTAACCACCATTACAAACACACTGATTAAGTTAAAAACTAAAGTGTACTCGTTCAGCCTTGGCAAGAAAAGCAAAACCCAGGCTATGGACCTAGTGCGGCGGAGTATCCTAATGCAGTTCAAAGATGGGGATATGGTGTTATTCCACGATCAGCATGGTTTGGCCGGAAGCACAAAACTTGCTAATATTTGGATTGGGCCATTTGAGATAATAGAAAACTGGGAGTTGACGCTTATACTATCAAGGATCCTGCGAGCGGCAATATTATAAATCAGGTGCATGCAAAGTTCTTTTGCCCATATATAAAGTAATAGTTCTCTAAGACTGAATGAAAAAAACAAATAGATAGATAATAATACCATATCAAATAATATATGTGAGTGCTAGCGGGGTTTTTATTATAATCTGGGTTGTCCTTTGAGGTCTTTTGCAACACTGATTTTGTCTTCATGTTTTTTTGGCTTCTTGCGATGTTCTTTTTGCTTTAATCGATGGGACCTGTTTTTCTTCTTCTGCTGCTTCAGGCATGCCGTAGTTTCTATGGACTTGACTGGGGTTGGGGGTGGAGGCGAAGCGAAGTCTGCCGAGGTGATAGCAAAGGGGCTGTTGTCTACCCCTGGGCCATTACACTAGGTCAAAGTGGAGAGGACGGTGCAACAGAACTAGTAGAGGAGGACGGACTGGGATTACAGGGTAACAGGAGAGGTGGCAAGAGTTCAGCTGGTTGATCAAGTCAGAACAGTTCCTGTCCCATTAGGAGCAGAGCTTGTAAACACATCCACTGATGCTCCTAGGAAATTAAAGAGTACGCCAACAGAGGGGGCCAAAGTTGTAAGGGGTGGCGAGTGAGCAGGTGAGTGCTGGCTTGAGGAGAAAAGGATGCACCCAGGATCAGGCAATCTACAAGGAAGTCCTCCATGCTTAGATATGCTATCAGAAGAGGAGCAGTTGCGGTGAATGCCATGCGTCAGCCCATTTGAGGGCTGTCTGGTGCTACTCTATTCCTGAACCTAAAGTGGTGGCGGGATGCAAAAATAAGTTACCTATGAGCGCCATGATGGGAAGGTACTGTGATGGATCGCAGCACTGAGGTCGGTGAATGCCGCGGTAACCCCAGAACAAAGGTGAGCTAATTGGTTGTTGCAGAAGTTTACCCCTAAGGATCAGAAGTGAGTAGGAGTGTGGGGGAAGGACCCTGACCAGCAGGCTATCACCCACTGCACAAAGCACAGCATCTGCTGTATGGACAGAGGCACCTGATGGGGTTTGACTGGTCAGAAGCACTAGGTGACTAAAGCCGCTTGCCAGGAGTTGGGCCGCTTAGTTATGTGAAGGCCCTCAGCTCCACTCCCCTCCCCACCATAGCTGGCCCACGATACCCTGAAGGGGGCGAGCCAGGAGGCCAAGTGACTGACAAATTCAGGAAGAATCTCTTCCTGGGTTAGGACAGTTGTGAGGTCCACGTCAGCCTCATTTTCATCATCTTGGGGGAACAGGAACTGGGGAAGTGGGATATGGCCTGGGTTGGGTATTTTCGCACCTTACCACAACTGGTAGAAGAAAGTGAACTCATGGATTCGCAGATGTTGGCGCTGAATGGTTCACATAATGACTGCATGAAAAAGAGGTATACAGCTTACGTCCAGTCAAAGGGGGGGGTAATGTTGAGAATTTATATGACTGGATGACAAGCTACTATTATGACCACATAAATCATTGGAGGAATTCCGCCAAAGGATCAATGGACAGAATCCGCCGAGGATGATTAAGAGCTATAAGAGATTGGTCGCTTTAGGATAAGGCGATAATGGGTCATAACGGGTCTTATTGGGTTGCCTTCAAAATAGGGCGATAAGGCGATGTTGACATTTGATAAAAGGGTTTTGGATCGCCTCGAATCAAGGTGATAAATTATTAAAGAATAATAAACCAAACCAATGAAAAGATGGCGACATGAATAGACTAATTGGAAGAGTTGGTACAACAGAGGATGCTGGGATATCAGTGAAATGAGGGGACTGGAGGAGTAGTTTTGAGCAGGTTTAGAAGAGAGAATTGAGAGGAGAGCGGACTGAGGAAGGATCTGCTGAAAATATATTTTGTTAAAGAAGTGGTTGGGGAAATTACTCCCGTGTTTATTATAAAATAAGTGATTACAAGTGTATCAAGGAACTGGCGATCATCATATTGACTGTTTCTAAGTGTTCAATGGGGGAAACCCTATTCTAAAAACCCTTTAGTGGGTACATACTGAATCGTTGAGATTAGACAATATTGATGATAGCATCAATGTGTTGCATAAATGCAGTTCCAATTAGCAGGTCGTAATAACTGTTTGGTAGCACAATCAATGGAGCTACAACAACAATTAACCCAAACTGTAAGGAAAGAGCACTGTACGCTCCCTTGGAGACCATTGTTTTCCATGCTCTCAGTTTCTACACCATTTTATGTTTTACATTAGGTTTTAGCGTCAACTTTGTCGCCAACTTAGTGGAAACTATGTTGACTTTAGTCCCCATATTTATTATCACGTGGACTCAGGTTTATGCTACTACAATGTAACATTACATACATTGTGAATAATAATAATATTTGACTGTTTACTATTTGGACATTAAAGGGATCTCTTTTCTCAAGGAAGCTCATAATCCCCTCACAACTTTGGAGTATTCTTTGAGAATATTGTCTACAGGGAGGGTGAAGTTTACTCCTTGCAAGGAAGGTGCATCTGCAGATGAGTCCGGCTTGTCAGGGGAAACTTGGTCAAACATTTGACAAGTGTAAGGCTTTGGTTGCACCTGAGGCCCTTCTTCCGCCGCAGCCTTGGCTTGTGCTCGTGTAAATAGATTCACCCCTCCAACTGGTGCTGGTATAGTGATGCGTCATCATACTGGGGGACTTCCAGCGAATATATATTGAAAGGTTCAGATAGGGCGCTTGGGGTTGGGATATTGGAGGTAGAGAGTCCCATCTCTACTCCGCTCTGACTTTTCCCTGGTACTAATGGTCCAGTTGTACTTAATGGACCTGCCAATTAGGGGAAACCTCGTGCCAGGTGCTCAGCGTGACAGTATTCAAAACAAAAAATTACCCCATAGTGCCTACGTCCTTGGTTATTGTAAAAGAGCCACCCCTAAATTTGGACTGTGGTTGATTGGCGTTAACAGGACCAACCTGATAGCTGAACTGCTGATGGTAATTAGGCCAAGGGCGAGGCGTGTATTTATAATAAAGCTGGTGGTTATTAAGCAAGCTCTGAACAGGCGAGATAATTTCCCCAAATATAAAAAGGTCTGGCGATGGATGATGAAGGTTTCCGCTTGGTATTGGGTGGAGTAAAGGTAGCGGATATATGGCGCAAAATTTGGACTATTTTGAATAGGGGTACGTCATCTTTCTAAAAAAAGGAGCCATGACAAGGTAAAGCTCATGGTAAGGCTTAATTAAAGAGGTCATTGCAATCTTCACATTAGCTTCAGATAGAGTGCCTGACCCTATTAACAGGTGGACTTCCGTCATGAAGTGGTCTGCAAACGCAGTGAGAGTCTCGTTACAATGAAACAATATAGTCAAAAACTCAGCCTTCAGCCACGACATCTTGGCAGACCTTCAAACAACTGCAGCACAATTTCCTTCACCTCCTGATATATAACTGAGCAGTTTGGAAGATAGCAAATGACTTGGTCAGTACTTCCCACACCTGGAGTAGATATCAGTAGTTTTTTATGCCAATCTGAGGCTCCTTCCGTCATGAATTCAAACTGCTTAGAGAACCCATAAATGTTTCAATTGCAATTGAATGGAGGTAGCTTATCACTGCAGACCTCCTCTTTCCAATCATAACTGCTAACTGTGGAGCGTAGGTCTCTTCGATGGGAAGGACAGCCATTACATGGAGGTTTTGCTGGGCTAGATCATAATCATCTTCAGAGCTGCCATCATGAGTTGAATATCTCTCATCAGTCTTATATCTGGCATAAAATGACCCTTTATGAGCAACCCAATCTCCTTCCACTTCCCAAGAGGGTCAGGCGGGTAAGAGTTAGGTTTAAACTTCCACTCTGTACAGTATAACCATTCAGTGGCATCATTCAGGCGATCAACAAGTTGCCTGTTCAGTTTTCCAAGTACCAGTAATTGACTAGCCACATTTTCAAGTTAATTTTTTATGTTGTCAAGCTCCTGAAGGAGTCTTATTTTTTTTGAGCACAGTGTCCAAAACAAGTTTGATTTCTGCAGCTACTGCTTTCACACAGAATTGGGACAATTCCCTTTTAGTGCATGCCTGAGATGCCATGTCTGGTGACTAGATAACAATATAATTTTTGTGGTTGTTCAATAGGACCCCTGTAGTGAGTACCACTGTTTTAAATTTAGCTATATATCTTAGTTACTCTAAAGGGGTTTGCGCAGGGTTTGGCCAAATAAGCAATAGGATGGACATTATGAAGATCGCCAGTCCTTCAGACACATTCAATAAATATAAATAAAATATGGATCAATTGCTCCAATGACACTTATTTAAACAATCTGAAATGTGTCAGCAGATACCCCTGGTTCCACTTCACACTTTCTACTAATAATCCTTCTCATTTCAATCTTTGTATCTTGCATATATATCAGTGACTCTAGTCAATACTGACTCTTTTTCTTAGAATATTTTTTAGCCATATTTTATTGGTTCTGGCAGAGTCTAATATCTAATAAATTCACAATTGCCTTAGTTCAAGCCAATCTACTAAAATATTTGTTTTTTTCAACATCTCCTTATTGCTTATTTGGATGCGATACAATAAAAATTTGTTTAAAGTTTAACATTGTCCTATTGCCTTATATTGAGGCAATCTTTTTATTTATTTGAGGATGGCCAACCAGGGTATAGACACATACGATATGTAGGGAAAGGAAAACGGAAAACAGAAAAGGGAAGAGAGCGCAAAACACAGGAACTCAAAAGGTATGAATTGGCGCACTTGGGTGTGGCTCAGAGCCATAGGAGATGGTGACTAAACCTTAAGTGGCATGGCAGCTCAGGGGCTAGTAGGGTGTACTGCCTATGAAAACTGTGTGGTTTTCAATGTCATAACAAAGGAACCAGAATTGAATCCAGTTGCCCATCCATTTCTTCCATTTGTGTTGGAGTGAGCCGAACATCCAGGCTTGGAAGTGGTCGGCCAAATGGCTGTGGAACCTGACGATGGCTTGGTTGAAATTGTGTAAGATCCCGTTGAAAGCGTCGAGGGAAGTTGTGTGAATGGACCATATTGCAATGCTCACAATTAGAGCCCTTAGTGTCTGGGGGATAGGCGAGGCCATGTTGAGTGCCAGGATATCGCGGGATAGTCGGAATTCAGCTGTAGGTGATTGTTGAAACAAGTGCATCATGTTGGCCCAGATATGCGCGGATGGCGGGCACTCTTCCAGGCAGTGTGCTAGTGTGTTGGGTCCACTGCAGATGGCGCATGTCTTGAACATTGAGAAGGTGCAGTCAGCTGCTCTAAATGTATGGCGCATGTAGCGCCACACTGTGGAGCACAATTGTGGGGATAAGAGGGGGCAGGTAATAAGGTCCCACACCTGCTTTTGGGTGCACAAGTCATATGGGACGTCTTGGTAGTCTAGGTAGTCAATCCAGGATAGAGGAAAGGATGGTAGTGGGGCAGGCGCGTTAGTCACCGTTTGTCCCCTGTGGAGTTGCATGTAACCAGTTTGAGGGTGAAAGTCTTTGGATTGCTGTGCATAGGAGAGGCACCAATCCCCTTGTCTTAGGTTGTACAGGATGCGTTTGAAATATTGGTTGGTGTTGTGCGGTCCAGTGGTGGTTGGATGTGTTGCAAAGTATTTCATCAGAGTTGCAGTGTTGGAGGGGGACCTCAGATTTAATGCCTTTGCAAAGTTGGTTAGGGCTGCCTTAGCCCAGTGGGAGGATGGTGGGTTGGGTGACGTTGTGAGAGCTGCCCATGAGCCTAGGATTTGCGTTGCTCTTTCCGTGAAGTTAAGCAGCCCCATCCCGCCTTTCTGCCGTGGGCCATACATGGTCTCTAGCCTGACAGGTGCGCGGTAACCAGACCATAGACAGTTCTTCAGGAGCTTGTAGACTGCGTTGGTAAAGTTGGCGGAGAAGGGAACCGCGTGGGCAGCAACCATAATTTTGACAAGATCAGGGAGTTGGCTAACACAACTCTTAGGGTATATAGCTTTACTCCTCCACATACATGTCATTATTTTTGTGATGTTATCCAAAATGTTGGTTTCGATGGTGTCTAGTGCATATCCACCGGCTTTGAGCCATATGCCCAGATGACAGACTGGGTTGGTGGCGGGGTGGTGTGCAAAGGGTAAACACAGTGGTTTTACTGGCTTGGATCGTTGTTGTGTGGTTGGATGTGTGGTTGGTTGGTTTGTGTGGTGGTGGGAGGGTGGGGCCCGGTTCAAACTGAATTTGCCCATAACAATTACCTCTGTTATCTGTTTGTTCATCATGGCGTTACTGACTGACTCATACTGGTGAATAATGCGCTTAATCGCCCTGGCATCCCTATTGCCTGAGATTCCAACAACGCAGTCGTCAGCAAAGGCGAGCATTTTGGTTGATAGTTGTCCCTCCAACCCGATTCCAGTGAGCTTTGAGTTTACTATGCGGAGGAGGGGTTCAAGGGTAAAATTGTATAGTAGGGGCTAAGCGGGTCACCTTGTTTAAGCCCCCTTTGGGGGGTGATGGTGTCGGTTAGGAAACCTGGGCCTCTGATTGCATAACTGTCTGAGCGCGATAGGAGGAGCGCCCAGTTTATAAAGCGGGGTGGTAGGTTGAAAGCCTATAGACACTGTTCTAGGTAACCCCAGTGCACTCGGTTGTATGCTTTCTTTTGGTCCAGGAAAGCAAGGGCGCCTGTGTGGTTAGCTTGGCAGATGTTGGCAGTTGTGTGGATGTTATCCCAAATTGAGCGATTTGGGATGAAGCCAAACTGATGGGGGGAGGGCTGTCTGTACAATGCAACCCAGACGTTTGGCTAAGAGTTTGGTTAGTATTTTGGTGTCAGTATTGGTGAGAGCGATTGGACACCAGTTGTTTAGGTCTGCCTGGTCTCCTTTTCTGAAGAGTGTGACCACATATGCATCTTGGCCGCCTGGTAGTAGGGATGTGCCTTCCAGGCACTTATTCAAAGTTGCCAGTAGTATTGGTGCGATATATTCAAAATATTTTTTGAAAAATTCATATGGTAGGCCATCAGGCCCAGGGCACTTGTTGCGCGGGGTTGAACTTATTACCTCCCATAGTTCATCTTTAGTGATGGGTGCTACAAGGTCTGGTTGACCAGCTATAGTGTCAATATTAGCAGATGATAAAAAAATTCCAATTTCTTAAGCTGATGCAAAGTCCGCCATGTACAGGTCCATGTGAAATTGGTGTAATTTAGCCATTATTTCTGATGGTGTGGATGCCAGTGTGTAATCTGCTTGGCAGACCTGTGTGCAAGTCGCCAAAGTTGATATTGGTTTAAAACGGCGAAAAATTGGGCCATGTGAGTTTCTCTGGATAAAATATATTTTAATTTGTAGCATACTTTGGTGTAATGCTGGTGTTTTCTAAAGAGGAGGTTTACCTGTGTGGATATCTGGAACCACAGGTGGCCCCATTGGGGGGTGTATCCCTCATGAGGTGTGTTGTTTTCTAAGTGTTGAAGCTGTCTGATAGCCTTGTTGATTGTCATGGACATCGCGGCTGTTTTTCTGGAGTTCAGGTGGCAGGCTTTCTTAGTTTGTGCGAGCCTTGAATATTTCCCACTCAGCGATAGGTTTCCCATTGGGTGGTCACCATTCTTGCTGTGTTATTAGCACCATCTCAATCCAAAGTTTAAGCTCTGGAAGATGGATGGTGCTCAGGTGAACTCTGTGCCAGGTTGGTGGCTTTTTGTATTTTTCCAAGGATTATAATGCTATTGAGACCATCTGGTAGTCAGAGAAAGGGATAATTGTTGTTGTAAAATCTGATACCCGGTGCCAAAATTCTATAGGGGCGAGCATCAGTTCAATCTGGGTCATTGAGACCAGCTGATTTTTGTTGTGGTGGGACCTCGTCATGTTGGCCAGGGTGGGGGCTTGTTTGGGAATGGTGTTTCATAGGCCCAGCGTTGCCTTTAGTATGCGTAGTTACATCTGGCCATGGGGTATAGCCTAAGACTTGGGCCAGCGGTCAGTAATGGTGTTAAACCAGCAGTTGAAATCTCCCACAAAAAAATTGCCTCGGGGAAAGGGATTGAGAGGATATTGAAGAAAAAATTTTGGCAGTTGTTCAGATCATTTGGGGCATACACACATGCCACGGTGAAAGTTTCTCCATTCCACTTGAGAACCACTAGAAGCAGTTATCCCTCCAGGTGAGAGGATGTGCTTCAGATATTTAATGGAGGGTCACAGTTAGTTTGAATTACCACCCCACAGTGGTATATCCAAAAGGATTTGGCCAGAAGGAGCATGGTTGACCATGACTCCTCATCCCTCAGTGGACAGTGGGGTTCTTGGATGGCCAAGATGTCCACAGGGATGTTGCTTAGGAAAGCGATTTTTTTGGCCTGGGACATGGGGGCCTTGGCTCCCGCGATGTTGAGCGTCCCTATGTTGATTGCAGTAGTCTGCACATCAGGAACGCTGGGGCGACCCACTGAGGTCACCCAGTTCCTCATCATGGGTCATACTGCGAGTATGGGGCCAATTAGCCAGATTGGTTCCAGTGTGTTGGTCGGCAGTCTTAGTACTGGTTTTGTTAGGTTTCTTCTGGTTTGGATTACTCCGTGGAGTTTGGGTCTGGCATGGGTTGGCTATTGCCCCATCAGCGAAAAATTTTTGCCACTTGCCTGTGGGTTTGATAGGCAGAAACTAGGAATTGGGTTTGATTGGGCTTTATCTATAAGTGTTGTCACATTAAGATTACCTGAAATGGTCTTCCATATCATCGCTTATCAAACGTGATTAGCTGGGAGGATCCACAGTGGTGCAAGATGGATCTGCTCCTGCTTGATTGGAGGTGTTTGATTGGTTGTGTCCAAAAAAGTCATCGTTTTGGTTGCATTGGGTTATATATGGGGATCTGATTGGTTATTCCACTGTGCTGCCATGGCATCCACCTGAATCTGTTCTGGGGAAATTGTAGTCTGGGTTTGGGTCTCGGCGGAACTCATGGCCTGCTTGCAGGTAGTCTGTGCATGACAGCAATCCTTGTGCGAGATGGGCTCAACCAAAGCGATGTTGGCTCTTTCACCCCAATAGAAGGTGAAAGTGGAGTCCTTAAGTTTTCTGAAAGTTAAGATTGTTTCATCCATATTGTCCTCACAAAATTCCGGTGTTTAAATCCCACACTTGATGGCATGTGTGGTCTTTGTGGCCTATAGCTGAGCAGAATTCGCAGATAGGTGGGGTGTGTTCTGGTGTGATGTGGAAGGGGTGAGATACGCTGTCATCAGGGAGGTTGATGGTTGCCATGCGGGGAATGAGGGTGATATCCTCTACCACATCCTGCTTGGGCTCTATATTGGCTATTTCCTTCCTTGTACACAGGTGGGGCAGGAGGAAAAATTTCTCGAATTCAAACTGTTTGATTACGCTGTAACCTTTGAGGCCCCCACGGAGCTCATCCGTTAGGATATCATGGTGCATGGTGCTCAGGAATCAGTCAAATATGATGAATAGGTCATTTGCCTCGTTCCATCATGTGTGCACTGTGCGGATGGTGCAGTATTCATTTTTATTTTTATGGAGAATATGATTTTTGCTGCTTCCGCTGCTTCTTCCATGGACATAAACCTGACGTCCACCCATCCTCTAAGTAAATTTTTATAATTTACCAAGACGGTGTTCAGGAAAGTTGTGGAGAAGGCCTCCCCCATTCTTTCCCACAATCTGAGGAAAGTATCACTGACCATAATTCTAAGGCTGCGCTCAAGGGAGGACAGGGGTTGGGAGTGTTCTTTTTTAGTATAAGCGCCCATTTTTTTGCAGAAATTGCAAAACTCTGGGTGTGGCACTGTACTCACCCTTTTTGGTGGGAGGATGTGTCAACATTCCACTGGGGCGTTTTCCCCGGCAGGTTGGGAGGGCTTTGGACCTTTTGTGCTGGCCACTTTCGCCTAACTGGTATTGTTGCGGACAAATTTGCTCATATCTCTGGTTGATTTACAATCTCAGAGAAATTGCATAGAATCGTGTTACTAAAAGTGATAGTAACGGGAAAGAAAAGCTGTTGAGGCAATCTTCATCCTATTATTAAACTACTTTGTAAAGCTAATCTCATCCATTCCACCATGACTTTTTAGGCTTATTGTCCAGTTATATCAGAATCATGACAACTATGAACCAGTGAGCAAACTTATTAAGCTCCTTGATTTTCATTACAAACCAATCTGTATTACCAAAATTATGTTATTAATTACTTTCTTAAAGGTAATAATAAAACAACAATTCTAGTATCACTTGACTTGAATAGGACAGGGATTTGAATTTGCTAATGATACTTAGACTTTGTCATGGTATGGAAAGATATTCCCAAACGTGGTAACAGGTTCAAAGTTAGATTGAAAAAATGTTACAAATATTTTGCCATATAAGCCCTGAGGTATCTTTAGGTCATTTTGGTTTACACATTAATCTGTTGGCCTGAAAGAATGTTTAAACTGAAATTAGCCCTTGGCAAAATGCCTGTCAAAATCCTGGCACTAACTAATGCTTGCTGGTGCTATTTGCACAGGATTCAGAAATTTAAAAAGAAGCAATAGTGGTGAACCTCTTACCTGCTGTTATCAAAATAGGGGATTTTTTATTACTTATATGAAACTAGAGAACTAAATCTTATAAAGAAAAGTTTTATATAATGATTTCTAGTATTGACAATGGGGAAAAGAAGAAACCTTTTAAAATGTCGCTGCTTAGTATTTAAACAATACAAGGTTTAAAGTGGGATGGCCAAAAATCATTATAAACTATGAGCATCCATTTTAGGAGATATGAGGTTTTGACCTATCAGAGCTCTCAATTCTCATTTTGTCTCAAAGGTACTTCTGATGGTGGGTAGATACTAGGTAGGACAATTCTGTTAGGAAAATTTTTTGATATTTAGCCCAATTACTGTGCAAGAAAATATTTGCACCTTGTGGGAACAACTCCACCCCTATAAAAGGGGTAGTCTCCGCCTAAGTGTTTAACTAATTTTGTTGAGGAGCTGAGGAGGAGGCTCAGCATAACTTCCCATATTTGATGCGGGTTCAGCACAGCCTATTACTAATATATGACTGATTTGATTGATAAGTCAGTGAAATATTATCACCCCAATTCAAGGGGTCCCACCAAGAATTTCCAAGGTCTTTTGGCCAATTACATCCTTATTAATAGCTAAAACACTATTATTACAAAATCAGACTTGTAAATTTCCAATAATCCCCTCAAATTCTAAAATTTGGTTTTGACAATTTCAGGTACAGCCATAAAGTCTCTGATAGCCAATTAATACTATGTCATCCTTAAACACAATGTTGACAAACTCATATAGGAGGTGAAAGGTCCTTATTCTTTTTAAATTTTAAATTTATTGCGGGGAAAGCTGACCATGGGATGGACACTTCCGAATATGACTCAGACGAGACAAAACTTAGTACCAGGGGAGGCACCCCAGAGAAGCGATGCTATCTCTTGTTGCCAGCGGGAACGCCACTTATGGGAAGAAGGGAACGTGTGTAGGGGACGTAGCCACTATTGAGCACGTGTGGAGGAAGGGGTCTGATTTGATGAATCAGACTGGGAACCAGGAGGAGACCAGCTGTCAGCGACGCGGTGGGAGATATCCAAACATCCACGCTTGAAAGTGATCCACCAAATGAGACCGGAATCTGTGGACAGCTTCAGGGAGGGTGGGGATGGATCCAGCGATGGCATCCAAGACAATCGTGTGGATAGTCCACATGGCGATTGCAACCACCAGAGCACGGAGGGAGGGTGGGAGGGGGAGGCCATTGATGAAGCAAACATATCTCTTGGCAGACTGAAGGGATGTGTTTGATCCTGGCCTAGCAGACGTTGGACTTCACGCCATATTACTTTAGAGGTGGGGCACTTCTCCAGGCGGTGGAACAGCGTTCCATACTGGCCACACACGACACAGGATGAGTGTAAAGCATTAGAGCACTCAGCTGTATGATACACCCGCCTCAGGCAGCGCCACACATGGGAGCGGACTTGAGGCTGCAACAGAGGATGGTGTGAATATTTCCAGATAGTCTTTTGGGTCTCAGTGGAATAAGGGATGTCCATCATGTCCAGGTAGTCCACCCTGGATAGGACTTGGGGTCGAATGGGGATCACGCCATCATGGATGGGTAGCCCCTGTACCTCTTGTGTGAACTGAGGAGAGGGGCGGACTCTTTGGGTTGTATGTCCACTAATACGAATTCTCCACTCTGCGCTTCGCATGGAGAGTAGGATTCGTTTGTAGTGGATTTTGGTCCTGTGAGGACCTGTGGCCGATGTGTGTGATGCGAGGTATTTTATCAGGGAGTGGGGGTTTGATGGATTGTTGAGGCCCAAGGCTCAGGAGAAGTTGGAGCGGGCTGCGCGGGACCAGTGTTGGGATGGGAGTGTAGGAGCAGTGACGGCCGCGATCCAGGTGCCCAGGATCTTGGCGGCATGGGCTTTGAAGTCAAGTAGGCCCATGCCACCATGATGATGAGGGCCAAACATGACATCTAGCCGTACTGGTGGAGGGCGGCCTGACCAAAGCCAACCTTGTAGCAAAGCATACAGGGATTTGAAGAAGCTTGGGGAGAAGGGGATGGCGTGGGCTCTGAACCAGACTTTGGAAAGGAGCATAGAGTTGGCAAGAACAACCCTGCCAGTGAGGGTAGTAGGGTGGGCTTTGAGAGAGGCGATTCTCTTTGTCACGTTGTCCAGTATATGGCACTCCATTACTGCTGACGCGTATCCACCTGCCTCCATCCACACGCCCAGATGGCGTACCGGTCCTATGGTAGGTCATGGCACAAAGGGGAGCACCAGTGGAGCGGTGTGTGTTGAGTTAGTAAGGCGTGGACGTGGGCGAGCAGATGGGCCAGGTTGGGAACTACTTGCTGGGGCCCAGCAGTTCTGAAACCGACCAACGAGGATGATTTCGGTTTTGGAGGCGTTCAGTGCCGCGTTGCTTACCTGAGAATATTCCTGGATGAGGGCTTCAAGCGCGCGTGCATCTTTGTTATTAGATACTCCCACCATGCAATCATCTGCAAATGCCATCATCTTGACTGGGGTTTGGCCTGGCACATGGACCCCAGTGAGTTGGCATTCACATTTCGCAGTATTGGGTCAAGGCTGAAGTTGTATAAGAGTGGCTGAGGGGGTCCCCTTGTCACAGGCCCCTTTGAGGACGGACTACTTCCGTTAGGAAACCTGGGCTGCGCACTGCCATTGTTGCAGATTGTGTGAGCAGCATCACCCAGTTAATGAAGCGGGGAGGTAGGCGGAATTGTTGGAGGCAGTCCTTAAGGTATTTCCAGTTTACTCTATCATAGGCCTTTTGTTGGTCCAAGAATACAAGTGCCCCAGAGGCTGTGGACTGACACACATTAGCCACAGAGTGCACGTTATCCCAAATCGACCTTCCTGGGGATGAAACCAAATTGTTCTGGGGAGATGGTGGCAGGTGCTACAGTCCTTAAACGGTTAGCCATGATTTTGGTTAAAATTTTGGTGTCTGTGTTTGTTAGAGAAATGGGGCACCAGTTGGCTAAGTCTAGCCTATCCCCTTTCTTGAAGAGTGTGACCGTAAAGGCCTCATGTCCTCCTGGTAGGAGGCGCGTTTCCAACAGGCTTTGGTTGAGTGAGGCTAGCAGCAATGGGGATATATATTTAAAATATTTTTTGTAGAACTCATATGGAATGCCATCTGGGCCTGGGCATTTTCAGTTTGGCGCACCGCAAATGGTAGTCCATAATTCATTCAGAGTAATTAAATTCATTATTTCTGGGTATTGGAAAATGGTGCGGATATGAGCTCGGTCAAGAAATTCTGCAATTTCAGCTAGCTGAATTGTTTCAGCTCAGTATAACATGGAGTAATATCTTTGCATTTCGATTGCCACTTTGGCTGGTGTGTTCACAATAGAATTATCCAATCTTCGCACCTGTGAGCAGGCCACGCTCTGGCGTGGTGCAAAATTTTTTTTTGAAGAAGTATGCGGTGCACTTGTCGCCTTTAGTGATGCGTGTGGCCCTGTATTGGACACAAACCCGATGGTTGTGTTACCTTTCAAGTGCGTTGAGGTGGGCGGCTGCCTCCGCCCACTTCTGGCCCCATGCAGGGCTATATCCTGTGGCTGGAATGTTGGACTCCAAGTGGGCCAATTCCACCAGTGCGCGCAATATAACTGCCGATGTGGCTCATGAGCGTCTGGATGAGAGATGGCAATAGTGGTGGATGGTGTCTTCTTTGAAAGTTGCCCAAGTGGAAATGGGGTCCGCACAAAACGGTGCAACAAAATGATTTTGCCAAAGTTGCCTCTTCCACCCACATGGAAAATCCTGGTGATGCGAGCTCTGAGGGCGGATTTTGAACCAATGTGGGGCCTTTGCAACTGTGACGGGTAAGTGGTATGTTATTGAGACCAATCGGTGGTCGGAGAATTCTATTTTTGTTATTTTGAAGTGGGAGATGTGGGGTTGGAATTTCGCCAGTGCTAGAATAAGTTCATTGCGGGACATGGACCTTAATTGGCCGTTGTGGACATGGGGACGCATCATGTTTTTGAGCAGTGGGGCATGTCACAGCGGTGCATCCATTAACCCAAGAGTGGCTTTTAGAATGCGTAGTTCTATGTGACCCTGTGGGGCGTGGGGTGAGGGCGGCCACCAGTCCGTTGGTGAGGTTAGCCAACAGTTCATGTCGCCAATTAGGAAAGAATTGGGGGGTAGCGGGAGGGATTTGACTGACAAGAAAAATTCCCAATGCTCATGTGCACCTTTTGGGGCATAAATGTTGATGATTGTGTGTGCAACGTCAGCCCATGAGAAGGTGACAATGAGCACTTGGCCATTTAGGAATGTTTCTGAAGATGTAAATTTTAAAAATTGTTTTTCTGAATTAGCACCCCACAATGCTTTGACCAAAAGGATAGGGATGGTAGGAGTATTGTTTTCCAAGCTTCCTCAGAACCTCGTGGACAGTAGGACTCCTGGATGGCCAGGATATCCACGGGTTAATTGTAATGTAAAAAACTCAGTTTCCTAGCCTGGGATGGGGAGGCCTTGAGTCCGGCGATATTCAGCGTCCCTAGAGTGAAGGTTTCCCCCATCGCACCTTAGGTGCGAGGGGTGGGCCCCCCGGGCCCACCAGCCTCTTCCATGTCCCCACGGGCTTTCACAGCAGCGTGGGTATCAGCAGCAACGCTATCAGGGTTTTTGTTAATTTTTGTGGAAAGAGTTGCATTGGCTTTGGCCTTCACTTTTTATTTTCCTGACATCAGATGAATTTTTTGCGGTGCGGATAAGTTTGGTGCACCGTCGAGTGGGGCAAAATTTTTTTTTTCAGTTGGGATAGGTCCCAAGTCAGTTTTAACCGGGGCTTAGTGCAGTGATTGGGTGAGATCGAATCTCTCATTGGATCCTCAGATTGAGTGGCCCATTTGGCATGGGCCTCCCAATCTGATTAGGTGATAGATTCCCAAGTTGCTTCCGCTGTGAAGGTCTCCATATCCTCCTGGCGTTGTGAGTGTGGGATGGTAGTGGTGGCCTTGGCCGCTTCCTTGGCCACAGTCCTATGGGCCTGCTTGGCCTTCTTCCACTCCTGTGGGGAGATGGGCTTTACCAATAGGTAGCAGCCTTGTGCTCCCCATGGGAAAGACTACTTGGTGCTTGCGGTTGGTTTGTAGTGCGCCTCTCCGCTGGCCATGGCTGCTGAGGGGTGCTCTTGGAATGTGACGCCCTCTTTGATGGGGCATGCATGTGCCTTATGGCCAAAAGCGTCACAGTGGGTGCAAATGGGGGGCACGCTGTCCACGGTTACCCGGAATGGGTGGGTGGTGTGCCCTGCAATGTCAATAAAGGTGGAGTGTGGGATCTGGGTTAGGTCCTTCACGATCTCCTTGGTTGGGGTCAGAACTGCGATGGCTTTGCTGGTGCACAGGTGTGGCATCAGCGTGAAATGTTGCTTTTCAAAAGATTTTATTTCGCCATAAATGGTGAGACCATCTTTCAGGTGTTGCTCCAAAATGTCACGTTTTACCGTAGTAGGCAAAAAGTCAAACGTGAGGAAAATTTGGTTTGATTTTGTCCATCTGGTGCATTTAGTTTTGACGACCCATTGCCCTTCAGGGAGGTCAACCACTATGCGCACCACTGCAGCCTCATCTGATGCTATTTTGCTTTCAAACCTAGGTCCAGCCAACCGCGCGACATGAAGTGAGGTGCAACGTACACCGCGGTCAAGAAAATTTTGTGTACATCTTCACAAAATTTTTCCCATAGGGCCATTTTTTGGATGTCCAGATACACATGGACTCCGAATTCCACTGACAAAAGTGGCTGGGAATGTGGCGTGTTGATATACTGGTTGCATCGTGCTTGCCACGCGAGTATCTCTGGGGAAATTGTGACCGCCAGTATTTTTAGATTTTTTTCTATTCCGCCAGATTCTCCGGGGCGTTTTTGAACGTTAGAGGCCGCGGGCCTTCCGCCTGCTCCTCTTGCCTTGCTTGCCCAACTGCTCCCAGACATGGGCGCAGACTAATCCCCTTTATGAGATTATCAAACTAGATTTAGTCTTTAATTGAATGGGTTGCAAAAGTGTTTGCAACGAGAAAGAAAAGTTTTTTTGAAAGGTCATTATTCTTCCAAGTATTAAATAATGGTATGGTTTTAAAGTTTCTAATGTTTTTTAAACTATCTTTACCCCATAATTCCTACTAAAATATGTCCTAGTAAGAAAGTTGTAAATTTGAATTTGTATAACAATGTCAGGAACTGATATAACAAATTAGTCAATAGTTCAGCAACAGTTCACTTAAAGCTCCCATAGAGTCATTGTCAGTGGCCTGCAGAATTATATACTTTAAGTGATCAATGTTGGGCGCAAGTTCAAGTTTTAAATTTATTTAAAGAACAATATTAATTAGAGCTCACTGCATACAATATTTTATACTTTTTAGACTATGAACTGATATATTAATGTAAGTACATTATTTGTTGTAAAATTCTCTAAATTCAATATTACCATCCAGAGTGTCATCTTAGATTAAGTAAGATTGTAAATCTTTAATAAAACTGATTTAACTGCTTTAATTTTTTAAAAGATATAGCCACGTGGACATCATATAGTTTGTGGCAATGATTGAGGTGACCAGAACCTTTTTTTAGTATTAGATGGTGAGAAGACCAGAACCTTTGTCTTCCCATTTCTGGATGCTAGGCTTCACTTTAACTAATTTGAGATTGATATTTTATTTTAGTAATAAAAAGAGTGGTAACAACTACCTCATCAATAGTAATTGACAGACAAGAAACTGGCATCAAATCCAAGTATTTATTTGCTTTTTTACATCAATATAGTAATATTTATTATAATTTTATTTGGGATCTCCTAATAGTCAGCAGAAGTAGAACCCCTGTTCTATTCCGCCTTGTATTTTCACAATCCATCCTCAGTTAATCCTCGTCAGTTAATGGGTGATTAACCTTATCTGAGGCTCAACACTTTTAATGGGGCAGTGACCTACGTAATGTACTGATTGGTGGCATGTGCGACAAAGTTATATTGCTAAATTCTGATATTAGAGCGAGGCTTTAAGGCCAAGTCAGTTCCTGATTTAAAAGAGGATCTATTGACTATATTGCAAGTCTCTGGTTGATTTGGATTAGACGCCTTAATAGAGACAGTGCTTTGTCTAAGATAACTTAAAATTGGGTAATACTATGTTATTCATTGCACTGGTAATATTAACCAGTATAGCTCTTTGTATGGCTCACAGGTGTGAGAAAAGTGTAAAGGCTCCAAAATATTTATCACTTTTGCTCCATATAAAAACTTAGCCTCATGAGAAAAGCGTTTATTATAAGCTGCATTAGACTCATTTTTATTAAACTAGAAATTTAAGAACATCTTTTTTATTTTCAGTCATTTAGAAACCCAAAACTCTTGTACAATGAGTTCTTTGGTATTGTTGTAAGGCATACCAGCTTTCTGTAACTCCGGAAATAACAACTCTTGGCTTTTAAAGGGTAAACCTCTCATAAGGTTAGCCAACTCTTTAGTCAAAGAAACAAGCTCTAAGCTATTATAAAAAACTATAAGGTTGTGCACGTTCCATTGTTGTCAAACTTGAGTTAGTTAGTTGATCTAACAGAAATTTGAAATCTATTTCTTCATGGGTATGTATGCCACAAATTTTTTATCAAACCTCAGGGTTATCTGAATGAGGAGCAGAAACATTGAAGTCTTTGGGCTGTCATAGCGCCTGATTTGGTGGCTCCAAGGGATCCAGATTTTAATTATAAAGGTACTTGCTAAGTGGAATTACATAATATCAATGAATTAGGATAACCGCAGATGGCAAGTTTGTCAAAATTATAGAAGGTGGATATAAAACCTGAGACTCATAGCCTTTGGCATCAACTGTTAGTAAAAGGTCAACTATTGAATTAAAAAAGCTGTTCATAGACTCCTAACGGATTTGGTTTAACAACCTGAAAAGTGGCAGTGCTCAGCAATAATTTTTGTTAACACTTCTCTAGTTCCTTCGTGGAAGTTAAGAAATAAGTTTTTGATAATTTACTTTCCCCTTGAGAAGAGACAAACTATGAGGGAGTTAATCTCCTTTCTCAAGTCAAATTTAAACTATACAGCTTCTGTTATATCTTGATCAAATCTGTAAAGGTAAATTTGGTCTTCCTCAGTATTTTCCTCCAACTCATTTAGATGGCGATTTAGATTTAACAGTATCTTAATAAGCTGGCCTCTGTGCCATTCATTTTGTCAATAAGCTAACAAATGGGTAAATTATAAGAACGCGGGCCTCATAGTCAACAGTTTCAGCAGGGATAAAAAGATGAGATCACACAGCAGTTGCACTCCAAATGATCCATTATGAAATTGCTGTTAAAGTGCAAAAATAAGCCTTGTAGTGAGTACCAAATGTTAAAACTGGCACTTGGGCGTCAATTTTTAACTACATAAGTTCAATAGCACTATAATGATAAGGTACTATATGAATAAAGAGGCCTTTAAACAAACACCTAATATTTTATAGCTATTAACATAGGATTTCATTATTTAAAACAAAGAGCACATCAATGAATTGTATACTAACAGTGGCTCTGGAAATAATGGTTGATAGTCTTTTCAGTAAATTTCACCCTGATATTGTACAATAAAAACCTCAAATATAGCAGTCCCTTTTTATTATGCTGCTTAAAGTCTTTAATAAATGATGCAAACATTTACAGCTTAGTAACCCTGAAGATTCTAGGGTTATTACACAATGTTTGGAATGTTATAGAATCATAGTTTTTGTATTTAAATGAGGTAAGATGACCAGGAGATGGACATTACCAAAACAAAAAGCCTAAAATTAAATCCTCACCAAATAAAAACAAACAAACCGCCAAAAATGAGCGGATGACACACACATAACACAAACTCAACTAACCAGGTGGGACAGCGGAAGCCGCTTATCCTCCATGGTGGAAGGGAAGGGGGGTCAGGGGGCTCATCCTCAATTACGTCTTCATCCCAAAGCATGGCATGGGCTATGGCGGAGAGCAGGGGCGTCAGGCATCAGCGTGATGTGGAGCTATATTTATGATAAATTGGTGTGGTATTAAGAAATCTGCTATATATAAGGGTTCCAATGTAATTGCTTAAGTTTGTTCAGCTTTAATGAATGTGTTGGGGTAGTTTTTTGAATGTGGCGATATTGGTGTGGATAATCTTTGATTTGGGATTCTGTGCTACCTCTGACACATGCTGAATGGCGTCGTTGGCTTCTTTGTGGGCTTTGATCAGTATGTCTTTTTGTTTCTTATTGGTTTTGGAGTGAATAATTGGAGGAGTGATTCCTCCTGCAAACATCGCAAATGATTTGGCAGCAGCTTTACGGAAAGGGTGACAATCTGGTTTGGTCATTGCTTTGACAGCCAGCTGGTGTCACTGCAGATTGTTTTGGCATTTTTCTGGGGGGCGTATAAGTGAGAGGGTAGTTCCTCGCTATCATCAATATACACAAACTGCTCAATGTGTATATTACAATTCTCAATTTTATTCCCAGACTTGTAGATTTTAGCCAATAAATCCCAAGGATTTTGGTTGACTTTAATTGGAAATTCGGCATATTCTTGAGGTTTGTTTGGTTCATTGGAGGATGTATGGTATTAAATAGAGTCCAATCTTGTGTTTGATTGGATGGAGCGTTTGTGGCACTGGGGTGAGGAGGAGGCTGATTGGTGGCTGCAGGTGCAACTGCAGCAACAGGCTTTGGGGGAGGGGAAGTAGTACCATACCCCATACCAAAGGTGGTGCGGGATGGGTGGTGGAATGGATGCTTGAGGACAAGAGAACAACGCCATCAGAAGCGGCTTAGGATGGGAATTTGCGTTTTGAGTGGTCCAGCTCAAAACATATCAGACATATCATCCGTCCACCCTTGATGTGGGCCTAGAATGGATGGTCGGAGATGAAAGGGATAATGGTGTGGGGGGATTGAAAGGGCAATTTTACTTGAATTGGGGCTGATTGTGGTGTATGCCCAAGGACCAGCTAGGCGTGTGGCCCCATTTGGGACCACAAATTGCAGGATAGGGTTGGAGCCTTAGGCTTCCAAACCTTCCATCAGCTCCTGTGGAGCTCTTCAGGGGGAAGGTGAGTGGGCAAATAAGCGAATTGGACCACCAAAGTGGTATCTGGTGGGAGCCAGGTCAGAGTTGTGGGGAGAGGGATACCCTGGAAACCAGGGGCACAGTTGCAGCTGTGGCAGCATCAGCTTCAATGTGAAGCTAAGATCAAAGTATCCCTTATAGGGTTGGAAGTCAATAAAATCAGTGGTGTTTGTCACCACCTGAGCCATTTCAATAATGGCTTGGTCATGGTAGGGGAAAAGTTTCCCAAAGTTGACCTGAAGGCCAAAACGCATGTTGCTCTGGGGAGCACCAGTGGGCAGCAGGGTACTGCTCGGGTTTGAGAAAGGTGGGCGTCAAGATCCTTGGGAGGAACAAATTGCCCTGGGGTTTTTGTGTGACTGGGGGACCAGGCCGAGTGCATTTTCCTGTCAGACAGAAAACGGTGGGGGGGTTTCACTTCTGCCCCACACTGGGGCAGCCAGCGGGGAATCTGATAACATTGGAGCAAAACTACGGTGGGCAACTAGGATTTCTTATAATTAACCAAGTAAATTGCTTAGAAAGTTACGCTGAGTGGAAAGAGAGTTGGAATCATAGTTTTTGGCATTGTGCATTTTACTCAAGACTAGCCATCAGCCAATTAGATTTTTGGATGTAGATGATAGCTAAGATAATATTAATAAACCTATTATCAAAAAATTTATGTTTTCATAAGGCAAAATAGTTGTAATATAATATTAAAATAGTACTATAATTACCAGTGCCATAAGGCAGAGTAATATATTTATCAGTGTTTTGAGAGGTTACTGTAAAAAAATTTTATCAACTCAGTAAATAAAATATATTAGAAACACCTTGGCAAGGTCATCAATAAAGATGTAATAATATTTATTGACACTATACATAAAAATCTGGGTGCAGTTGCAATGTAATCTAAAGCAACATAGTATGAAAAATCAACATAGTTTAAAGGACAATTTATCATACCCTCTGTCTACATATCAGCCAAAGAATATCTTCTTTATATAAAAAATGGTTTAGATGGTTGGTAGACCAGGTGCAGCACTTCTCTATCAAACTCTTGTACAATAAGCTTTTCTGGTGTTGTGGTAAGCTATACCAACTTCACTTAGGTTTAACATAATCTACTCCTGTTTTTAATGTCTAATGAAAAAAATATGGTTGAAAGCTAAGTGTTCTCAGATGCTTTCTCTTTATTATAATCAACAAGAAATAAAGATGTCTACATTTTCGTGTAGTTAAACTTGGGTAAGTTAATAGTTTTACCAAAACTGACAATCATTTTAGAGCTTGAAGGTCACAAGGTTTTGATTGAACCTTTAAATTAATTGAATGCAAAACGGAACACTAACAACTTTGGGAAGCTTAAGCACCTAATTTATATAGCCTGTGTGTGCAAACTGAGATCACTGATATAGCAGTTTTGGTGGAGAAAGTTGGCGTCAAAATCAAATTTCCAGATGAGAGCTCTAGAATAGCGTGGGCTCAGACATACTAAGTGCTGTGAAAGAAGTAAAAATCATAGTCACATGGCGTCCAACCAGCGCCTCATTGCCTTCAGCATCTAAGCTAACATAGTACCACAGTGAGAATCATTCTAGTATATGAGTATTGATTAATAGCATGACTTTAATTTTTGTTAGCATTACCATCATGAACTTTTGCCATAATTGATTTAATAAATTAGAAAAATGGCAGCGCTCATCAATAAATAATATCTCAAATTGTTATAGTATCTGTTTGGAAGCAAAGAGTTAAACTTAAATTTTTATAATTTTTTGCTTAGGAAAGAGCTATAATATTCAAGTGAAGAGCGCCTGGACTAATAAGCGATTAGATAAACAGCCTCAGCTAAGGCTTGATTAAGGCTGTAAGGCGGCGTAAATGTTTCTCAGTATTTTTTTCCATGCCAAAAACATGGCACTATTAATTTAGCAGTATTTCATAAAGTCATTGCTTATGGCCATTCAATTGTCATTAAGCTTCCATAAAGAGTAGTTATCAAAAGTATGTTCTGTTCAGGTTCAGAGGTTTAGTAGTAGTAAAAAGGAACAGAATGACAAAAGTGCACTTACTGATTCTTATAAAAACATTGGAGTACATGGTGTAAAAAATGCCCTCGTAGTGAGCACATAAATGTTAAAACAGTTCAAAGGCGTGAGCTCTAATGACACAAGTAGACTCACATTTAGTAAATAAGTTACTACATGATACAATGACCAGAAAACGCACTCATTGAGACCTTATTTACAATAAAATACTTTTTTATTAGATAAATTAAGTGCGCACAAAAAACTAGTACTAACCGTGGCTCATGGGGGCTTGCAGTAGATAGCCTTGCAAATCTTTGGCTTTGACCAACTATAGTAAAAACAAACGCCACATAAATCTGTTTCCTCCTGATATTATTTTCCAAATCCCTCAACCCCAATGGTGCAATTGTTTATTAGCTTAATAGAACTAGGAAATCTTGTTCAATAGCATTACAAATATAAAATTCAGTGGCACTAAAAAAATCCTCAGGATAATCCACATTATAATAGCTTAATAGTATTATAACTGGGACATTGGCAAATGGCTATAGAGAAGAATTGTAGCCCTAATAAAAAGTTTTTACAGTTTAGGAATAAGCTACTTGGTACTAGAAATTATCATATAAGATATGAAAACCTGGCCATTGGTGAGGTAATTTAGTTACTAGGAAAAGATAGTTCAAAGGAAAATATTAATAGTTTGAACTTTAAAATAATCAAAATTATTTGGAGGAACTGAGAAGAGACAATCAACAGTAATTTTACTATCAAATGGCAACTACAAATAAAAAAGTGGGTGTAGGGAGAGGTAATATATGATAAACTAAGTTCTATAAATCAATGTGACATAGCGAAAAAAAAAACTAAAGCCTGTGTCTACATATTTTATAAAAAAATTATGTAAATAAATAGTTTTCATATGGGCAGTCAGACCAAGTTACAACAATAGTAATGGTTGTGGTCTAGGGGGCTGAATGGAGTGAGGTTATATGTAAGAAAAGACAATTCCTATTTCTCATCTAGGCTATGCCTATATTAGTAATCTTAATAAAAGTTAAGGCCTGAGGTTCAAGCACCTATTAGTCTAAAGAGATTAAGGTTATGTCCAGCTTATTAGCTCCTTCTGTGGACCTTACATTACCTTTTCCTAAAAGTGCAGGTCTTTTTATCATTTAAAAGCTTTTAACAAAGCGTACTTTTTGTGAGAAGACTTAGAGTCTGATTACTTCTGTGGTAGACAACCTGGCTATTGGTGGTGCTAAGTGTTTCTGGATGAGGTATATAGAATCTATACCTATCTTCTAAAAATCACAGTCCCTTTTAGGGACCCAGTTGTTCTCATAAGCTAAAAACATGTAAAAAATCGCTTTTCCAAACAGTGGGCTCTGCTAGTGTGTCAAACCAACCAGTATGGAGACTGGTTGACCCTTGCTGTTTCACCATCCTAAGCGTACCAACCCCCTATGATTCTGCGTTCAATTTACCAACGCAGCAGACCAATGACTTCGCCTTAGCCCCAGGGTCTGTGGTGTGCCCCAGTGAGTCCTGACCCCATCCTGGGAGCCAAAGAACTTCTGCGCTGCCCCACCATCCTGAACCTTCCCCAGCCCATTTATGCAAGCCTTAGTGAGTCCATCCCCCATCCTGGGTGGCTATGGCACTCCTGCACTGCACCCTTTAGGGCTGATGGCCAGTCAGCACATTTTCATTGGTGGCTGCTTGGTCAGGTTCGCGACAGTTCCTCACAGGGCTGAGGTATAAGAGCTGGCAGTGTTGGCCACTCCAGGTGCGTCACCTCATACCAACTTCAGGGATCTCCAGTCCCATTTTTTCTAATATAGCTGACAAACCAATAACAATTAAAATAATAATGGGCGAGAGAGATCTTTATTTGGAGGGAGGAATGATTATTTATACTTTAGGCTACTCATCTATGAAAACCCCTCAGCCTTCCAAGATGGAACTTCAATAAATCATCAATCATTTGTGGTAGCAATTCCCTCATCTGCTCATCTGATTCACCAAAATTTAATTGGTTTGACCCATCCTTGGCATGAGTCACCAATCAATTGTATATAATTTTATTAATATAGATATAACTTTGAGCATCCTCAGCATAAGTCGCTCGTTCTCCAAATTAGTCGGTGGAATTGTAGTCAAACGCTTGGTAATGTATTCATCAGCTTTTTGCAAGAAATTCCCACAAAGATCCACAAATGGCATTTGGCAGTAAACGCAGATTCCACTAAACATAAATTGATTAAATTTATTATAATATTAAATAATATTTACTAGGTGATTAGCGGCAATCACGCCTAACTAACCAAGACCCCTAATCATGATATTATCAGGATAATCCATATGGTTAATTCCTCAACAATACTTATCCATGACACCAGCCATTGTAACCAAGTTGATTCAACGTGAACCAGAATAACCCCTTCAATTAAAGCTCAGGGGTACCCTCTCTGCTCAGCGTAACTTTTCAAGCAATTTATTTGGTAAATTAAAATCAAACACTTAATCGCACAATGAAGTCTTGCTCCAATGTCATCAGATCCCCCACTAACTGTCCCAGCGTGGGGCGGCGGCAAAACTCCCCCCTCCATTTTCCGTCCAACTGGAAAACGCGCTCATACTGGCTCGCCCAGTCATTCCAAACCCTTGGGATGATTCGTTACTCCCAAGGATCTTGATGCCCATCTCACCTGAACCCAAGCAGTTCCCCACTGCCCCTGGTGCTCCCCGGAGCAACATGCATTTCAACCTTAGGGTAAAATATGGGAAATTCTTCCCCTACGATGACCAAGCCATTATCAAAATGGCTCAGGCGGTGATGACACCAGCCTGTTTTATTGAATTCCGCCCCTATAAGGGGTACTTTGATCATGGCTTCCCCTTTGAAGCCAAAGCAGCCACTTCAGCAACGGTGCCACTAATATTCAATAATATCCTCCCAACAACTTGGACCTGGCTCCCAACGGACACCACCTTGGTGGTCCAGTTCGCTTGTTTGCCCACCCACCTCCCCCCAAAGTGCTACACCAGGAGCTGATGGAAGGTTTGGCAGCCTACAGCGCCAACACCATCATACAATTTGTGGTCCCAAATGGGGCCACACGCCTTTCTGGGCCTCAGGTGTATGCCACAATCAGCATTGAATTTATGAAAATTTCTTTGGCAATTCCACCTCGCGCCACCATCCCATCTGCCCCTGACAATCCGTTCTGGGCCCATGTCAAGGGCGGATGGATGATTTGTCTATCCTGTTTTGAGTTAGATTACTCAAAATGCAAATGCCCATACTCAGAAACTTCCGCTGATGCCAAAAGTTTACCTGACGCCCACCAATCTGCCACCCACCCTGCGCCATCTCTGACACGAAGTATGATCCTACCTTCCCATCTTCCAATGCCTGATGCTGCAGCTGCACCTGCAGCCACCAATCAGCATCCACCTTGCCCCAGGGCCATGCATGATTCTTCCAATCAAGTGCCAGATTTGACCCCAGTTCAATCCCAAGCAAATTCCAGAAAACCAGCCAATCCTCAACCATACGCCGATTCCCCAATCCAATAAAACAAAACCCATGGGAGTATTTGGATGAGATTGATAAATCAGGTAACATCATTGAAGAACTGTTGCTGCAAGTCAAGCAGCTCTGTAACGCAAATTGGGATGCAAAATTCCCACCTCAGAGATATGTCCCACAATCTAACACGAAACCATTCTACAGCGACCACCAGCTTGCAGTAGAAGCAGCCGCCACGCCAGATTGCCATCCACTCCGCAAAGCTGCCGCCAAAGCTGTGGCTGTGCTCGCAGGAGGAATTCCACCTCCCATTATCCCCAATAATCTTACTACACAAAGTAAGATCAACATGATAATTTTACGCAAAAACGTCACTGAAGCCATCCAGAACGTGGTAACAGTAGTATGGAATCTGAAAGCAAAAATAACCTGAACCAACATTGCCACATTCATTAAATTCCCAGACGCCCACCTCAAAGCTAAAGATGCTTTGGCCAATTACATCGTTGGCTTTATGATGGCTAACAACTATATGGAAGTTCCAGTAATCAGAGATATCGAACCCCATACCACCAATGCCCCCACACCCCTACTATCTGCCTTAACATGCACCCTACTCTGGAATGAGATTTATGCGGCCAAAGATGAGACCCCTGATCCCCCCTCCCCGTCCACCATGGAGGGATAGCAGTATTTGCTACCCACCTGGTTGGATATTTGTAAGGTATGATTCAATCAATCCGTCCATTTTGGGCGTTTTGTTTGAATCATTAATTTTTTATTATGATTTCAGTTTTAGTTCGGTAATGTCCATCCCATGATCAGCTTACCTCGGTTAAATAAAAACTCAGGGGTTTTTTTAACCATAATGTGGTATTTTTTAAAGAATTTCGTTTCTTAAATGAAGATAAGGAGAAATTTAGAATAGAATCATGGATCTTCTAATGAGTATGTAGATCCAAGTGTAGGACCTGTTGTTTAAAACTTTGTTAGTACTGAAGGACTCATCTTGGGTGAAAGCTAACTTCTTGAAAGGGAACTCTGAGGTGAAAGTTATTTGTATCTGCCATTACTAAGTCACCTACCTGTTATTCTGGTGCTGCACGTCATTTCTTGCCAGCAACTTCTTGTCATCGTTTGTTGACTTAATCAACTGTTACTAGACCTGTTAATGGCCATCTAAATATTTTCTTTAAAGTTGTCCACCATAGGAATACTGCTTCTTGTTTGGGGACCAATAGTAAATGAAGGCTTGCACCTTAAGTTAATGTACATTGGAAACATTCCTGTTGAAGAAGACTAAAGTTATTTTATTAAAACTGAGTTAGAGAAAATTCAGATGTCCATGCGGTGAGATTTTGCCCAGATTTCAAGCTTCTTAGGTTAGAGAATCTGATGGTTCAATAGGGGATTAGTCCCAATAGCAGATGATTTGGATGTCAGATGACTTCAATTTTGATAAAATAATGCCAGCGGAGTTTGGGGTGATTTATCAGGTTTGGATCTGCTGGGATTGATCTGAGCAAATTCCTAAGATCTCATTGGACAGAGTTACTAATGAAATTTATTCATCTGACAGTTAACAATAATTAACTATTAGATGTGCCAATTGGGACCCGTCAGTTTTTATCACTGACTGATTGGGGATTTATTTAAGAGCTGTGAGGCGAGTGATGCTGCTTGAAACTAGATAACCAACAAAGTTTGTTTGCAACCTGCTATAATTGGTAAAGATTTCCATTACCTAAGCGGGTTGCTAGACAAATGTGTTTTGTTCGCTGTGATTGAGTGGAAATGGTAAGGACACGTTTTTTGCTCTTTCCATTTTATGTTTCTGGGATGTCTGACAGCAGAATCCTTAGACTAATAGAGAAACCCATCACCATAAGAGACCTCAAAGGGAATTTAATGACAACGGCTGCTGTTTCCTTACTGAGACTCCAATAGAGTAGTTGGGCGCCAAGTTCCACCATAAATTCCATAGTATTTATAATAAAGCAGATCCAGATTAAAAATAAAGTTCAATTCATATATTGAAATATTCAATGAAGGCTGACCATGAGACGAACACTTCAAGTATGTAAAACTAAACAAAAACTAATAAAAGCTATAGGCACCCTAGAGAAGCTAATGCTGTCTCCTGTTGCTGGTGGGAACGCCAATTAAAGGAAGTGGGGTATTGTAAGTAGAGGCTTGCGCCACTATTGAGCACGTATGTAAAAATGGGTCTTAAGTGATAAACCATATCAGATCCAGGATAAGACTAACTAGTGTTGACGTGATGGTAGATATTTAAAACAACCATTTTTGGATGTGGTCCATAAGGTACAACTGGAATCGGCTTACAGCTTCCTGTAGGGTGGAAGTATACTGAAATGGCATCCAGGACAACCGTGTGGATAGTCCACATAGCTATTGCCACCACTAAGACTTGGAGGGAGGGTTGTTTAGGTGATACAAGTTTAATGCGAATTTGTTCCTAGATAGTCTAAAGGTCTGTGTTTGCTCCTGGCAAAAAAGCCTTTGAACCTCACGCCATATCGCTTTTAAGGTGGACACTCTTCCATGCATTGGACCAACGTCCCATATTGGTCACACACAACAAAATGAGGAAAAGATGCGTCGGATTTCTCTGCAGTTTGGTTTACACTCTTCATGCAGCGCCACAATTTCTATTCATCTTCAGTTTATTATTGTTTTAATGCACTAATTGTTGATTTTTTGTGTGATAAAGAGTAAGGATCAGATATCCTTGAAGAGAAACAGAACTTTATAGTAGATCTCCGCTGAATCAGCGTGATGGGAACCAAGGCCAAGAAACTCTGACTATAGGATAAGATTAAGTTACGTTTAAGAGGGAAGAAGTCCCTATGTCAATATCATCAGCATCAAGTGGAAAATTCCAAGTTTAGCGTTAGACCATACAATACCTGGTTATCTATAATCAGCTATGGATAATAACTCCATACTATTATATTTTTCTCTAAATTAGTGTCAATCAATGATAGTATTGCACATAAAAACTGAACCTGTTCATTAATCTCTGTGGACTAGTATCAATGGACCCAGATTTTAACAATTGTTGCTCACTAAAGGGTTAGGTAAGTAAGCTAAACCAAGTCTAGTGAAAGAATTCCACAATGTCGTATAGTGAAAATAAAGAAAACTATAGATGAAAATGGCAGCCGTCAATAGGAGCACACTGAATTTGTGGGTAATAGAGTATTTGCTGCTCTAAAGGGGAGAGTTACTAAGAAGGAAGAAGGAGTAGAAGAAGTTTAAAAATTTAGAAACAATCTATTAGGCAAAATAAAGTCTCTAAAGAAAAAAGAGGGGTGTTGATTAGGGAAGTATTTTTTGTATAATTAGAATGTGAAGCAGGTTTTGTGTGATTACCCTCGCTCAGTTCATATATGCAACGTTTAGTAAAACAAGTCAAAGAATTGAGAACCCATAAATGATATTGAAAACCATATGTGGCGAAAAATGCCAAAGAAGATACTCTGTGAGCCCCAGTTAATATTTACCAACACCTAGAAACATGCCAAATGTGTTTGCCACCATTTTTAAAGTTACTCCTGAAATTACTCCTCTCATCAGTCAGGTCGCTGATCCACAAGTAGCGGTTAGAGAAAATTTGGAAATTATTCAAATTCACTCCCAAGCTATCTACTTTTTATTGGGACAACACCCCTGCGTTCTTCCGCCTTTTCAAATTAACTATGTTTGATATGGTGACAGGCAGAAAGCATTGACCGTCATGTACTGCTTGAATACTAAAATCCAGAACCTGGTGTTGCCTCATATTGAGGAGGACACCTGTTCCTACTCTGAGGCCAAAGCTGCAAATATAAAAGAGTTTGGAAGTCCCAAGTATATGTCAAAACATGAACATGAATTCATCTGAATTCATTCTATAAGGATAAGTTCTTAGCAAATTTTGCCAACTATTTATATCAAGAATTGCATATTTTGGTCGTAGCAAAAGTGCTGACAATTTTGATGAATGGATCACTTTCAAGCGGCTCTTTAGCCTTACCACAATTTACACCAGATGGTTTCTTTTATGCTGGTTACCAAAATTTTCACCTCAAAAATAGTGGATCATTTTAAGATGTTAATCGCCACATTTGAGGCCTCTTCTGAAGCTACAAGCCTAGTCTGTTCATAATTTTAATTGCCACCAAATTTATATATAACCATGGAATAGGCTAGTTGAGTAGTGCCTGGAAATAAAACTGAGGATTCAAATGAATGGACAAGAGTAGTATAAGCTGTCACCAGTGTGGTGAAAGGCCACTTCGCTTCCCAGTGCTTCAGTAAGAAGTCCAAGGAGCAGCTTATTGTGGTAGAGGCTATGGAAGCTGAACCCGCACAAGATTCAGGAAATGGAACCATGATCTAGACGTGGAACAGTCTGGATCTGCGGTTAAGCCCATTCTTATATAAATATATTAATGAAGAAATGGACTTCAATAATCTGTTTGTAGATGACGACACGCCAGATCAGCTTTATCATGTGGTCAACCTAGATGTCAACGCCATAACCAGAGCCAGAGAAAAAGGGGATTGACCCTGAAATAATTAAGGAGGTCACTTGCCCTTATGCACGCCAACTAGCAAACAGGATCTGATCTACTGAGAATCTGAATGAATTAGTTAATACCAAATTAGATGAAGTGAACCTGTCAATTCTCTTAAGCACAATCAACAATTCTATTTATGTTTAATCAGCGCAGATTAAAGCACCCTCAATTCAGCAAAAAATGCCGCCATACACTCAGTAAACACTATTCTACAATACTCTGAGTGTGCATATACAGACATAATGGTTGATTGAGTACAGGTGCGAGCAATAATAGACAGTGAGGCTCCAATCAATATTGTCTCTATTACTTTAATGAAGAGGATGAAAATCTCGCCTGATAAGGAGCACAAAAAGGATATGGGGCTTCTGTGCCTGATACTACCATCTTCTGTGGAGCGTATAGTGCACTGCCACTAAAATTTGAGTTTCTGGTGATATCTGCTCAAGCTATGTTTTAGTCAATTAAAACTATGATATCTTAATTGAACATGAGTTCTTAAGAAAATATGGAGTTAATTGCAAATTAAAAAAAAAATACACTGACTATATTGTGTCAAAAGCTGCCTCTGGTTTATAAATGGAATGGGGAAACACCATTTACCAAAAGTAATAACTTTATTAATCTTTTATGTACTGATGGTATTATCATGATCCATTATCAATTGGTTGGATGAAAGCAGAGAGAACTGATGACAGAAATAATGGAAATTGGGGAATTCCATTACAAACGAAGACAACAAATACTATATCTGTTGGGATTGCAGATCATAATCAATATGGAATTTACTCTTGAAATATGAGAGCAGTTTATGGAGAGGTTGGCACTTTATGAAAGAAATCCTGAGTTGATCCATGTGTGTCTCCTGAAAAATTATACCAGGCCATGAAGAATCTGTGTTCTTTGGGCGAATCTGAGTGGAAAACTGATGAAGAAAAAATTAAAATATCATAAATATCCATCTAATCCTGATGGCAGACCTGAGAAAATTTCAATGATTTTGGAACCCTGACCTAAATAGGATTGGTGTCAGGGATTGCCAAAAAGAACAATTTACTACTCAACTGATAGGAACCTGATGATCTTACGGAAAAACAGCAGGATGAGGTGCTTAAATTATTCAAAAAACACTGGTGTTTTTTGCTCAGGATGATCACAACTTAGAATATGCGAAGAATGTAATCCACAAAGTCAACACTGGTGAAATTTTACCGATATGTAGGAGACTGGTTTTCCAGTTAAATATGGCAGAGATGATAGTGGAATAATAAATAAGCAAACAAGTAAAGCATGGGCTCCTAGTTCTATTGTAAAGCTTGTGGAAGTTAATCCTGACCATGAAGAAGAAAAATGGCTATGTTTGAGTAGTATTTGATTATTGGCAACTGAACAAGATAACCAAGAGGATTCACATCAACTACCTAGGATCAACTATTCGTTAGGACTTCCGGAGGAAGCAAAATATATCTCTCCACAATGGACTTATTCTTAGGGTATTGGCAAATCAATTTGCCAGTGGAAGACCAAGATAAGTGCGCGATAATAACCACGCAGGGGATTTAGCAACTGACCTGAATGCATAAAAGTCTCTAATGTGCTGGCGACATTCCAACGTGCCATGGATGCTATACTGAATGACCTGAAGTTATTGAGAATCGTGGTGTATTTAGATTATATAGATTGTTAAGTAGGACTTTCACTGATCACTTAAAACACTTGGAAGAAGTTTCTAAGAGACTATCTGCATCAAATCTGATGATCAAGCTTAGGAAATGCCACTTTTTAAAAGAATTGTAATATTTGGAGTTTGTCATTAACTCCAGAGTATTGCAGCCACAAATAAAGAAAGATTGAAGCCATTAGGAGGATGGATATCTTAAAGTGCATCTGAGAGATATAAGTAATCCTTGTAATGGTCAGGTATTATCAACAATTCATATGGCTTCTTTGAAGATCACCAATCACTTTTTCATTTTCTTAAGGATCAAAAAAGGATTTGTATGGAACGAAGAGGCTCAGGAGTCGTTTGATGAGTTAAGCTGGTACCTGATAGATTCTCTGGTTTTAAAATATCTAAATTAAACCAAGAATTTATATATTTAAACCAATGCCTGATTAATGGCGATCAGCGCCGTCCTGAGTCAAGTGGATGAGCTTGTGGTGGAGCATCTGATAGCTTATATGAGCCGAGCCATATCAGCAGCAAACGCAACTACACCATTACAAAGCGTGAATGCCTCACGATTATTTATACTTGTTATCAATTTCAGGTGTACATCAATGGTACTAATTCAAAGTGGTGATGAACCACTCCTACCTGCGCTGGCTACATAACCTCAAGGAGCTGGAAGGACTTCTGGCCTGATGGGCACTAAAACTTCAAACATATGACTTTGAAATAGTCCGCCAAGCATGAGCCTCCCATCAGAGCGTGGATGGCCTATCAAGATTACCTACAGTCCATGTGTTACACCATCAGGCTGACAAACTATTCCAGTAGATGGTCAATGGAGAGATCAGGAACGAGCCCCAAGAAATCCAAAATGTGCTTAAAAAGCTATGGAAAACAATGAAACCCAAAATAGGACAAGTCTATAAAATGATTGATGAAAAATTAATATCATCAGAAACTATCAGAACAAGCGGAAATAATTCAATACGCTCACAAGGTTGTCAGTCATGGAGGCCTGAGAAAAACAACTGGACATATTTGCCAGTATTACTACTAGGATATAAATCAACTATGATATTGCCAATTATTTTGCTTTATGTGTGGAGTGCCAACTTTACAAACCATACAATCATAACAGTAAATATCAACTGGACCTCCCTGGGTTTGCTTAGCACACTGTGTCAATTGACATAATGGGACCCCTATTATGAGTACTGAGGGTATCAAGTATATCATAGTTGCAATCAATCATCTAACAAGATGGGTCAAAACTACCGCACTAATTAAAGTAGACTCTACAAGCACTGCATGCTTTATCCTGGATCAAGTCATTTATCAGAATGGATGCCAGAAAGTCATGTTGAACAATAAAGGAACAATTCACTTCTAATGTGATCTTGAGACTAAATGAGATTATGGGAATCAGAGGAGTCATATCAGATCCATACCAGCTGGAAACTAAATATTTGAAGAAGAGTGAATGAAACGATAGCTTTGACACTGAGGAAATTGTTGCTGAAAACACTTCTGCATGTGAAACCTATCTCAGTTTGGTAATATTCGCCTAAAACATCAGCCACTATATGGTAATAGGAAAACGCCATTCAAATTGCTATATATGGGCGAAGGACTGTATTACCGCTGATTCTATATTCAGCTGTCAAACCAATATCAGTGATGAGTGCCATTCAGCACCTACTCCAATTAATAAATATCCTGATCAAAATTCAATCTCAAGCATTTGATATGACCTTGAAGAAAAAAAATTAAAGCCAAGATGACAGATGACAAGAACCAACTAGTGCTACGCAGATACCATGTGGGCAATAGGGTAGCCTATTTCTATATGCATTGCTTTGAGAAAAAATTACAAACTGGATGAACTATGGTAAGGTCCATTAGAAATTATTGCCAAGTCAGCTGGACGCCTATACCATTAGGAATATTGCAGATGGGAGGATTGTAAATTGGGCATATGCAAAATACTCAAAGTATTGGATCCAAGAAAAAGAATAAAAAAGCTTTTCTTTCCAATCACTATCACTTATTAGTAAACGATTTGATTCAAACAGAACAATTTGATAATCATACCAAGTTAGAGGAGCACGTTTCTTAAACAAGGTCCGAATTGGGAAAATGCGTTAAAGGGTAGCAGACCTGGATTTGCACCACCCAAAGGCTCCAAGCGCACAGAAATAAACGAGAATTAAAGCAAAAATTAAAATTGAGGTGGTTCACCCTGCGGATTTTGTGAAATTTTTAGTAAAATACTGCAACTACATGGAAGTGACCCACTCTCAACTGCTATCATCAGTTGAACACAGGGTCTGTGTGTTTTTGGGCAGAGGCACCGGCAATATGAGAAAAGTTTGGCAAAGCCCAACCAAAATTATTCCAGCAAACTGTGTACATAACAACCCTACTATCTTCCATGGTTGGGTGGATCTTGGGTTTGAGAAAGCGGAGGAAGCAAATGAAGCTGCTAAAGTCAGAGCAGTGATTGTTCATCCTGACAGACAACGATTGCTATTGACAAAATGCAAACATTAGACAGAATCCTAAGATATTTTTATAGTTTTTGACTACCTTTCGACTACACTGGCATGCACAGTAGTCAAACAACATCTCTGAGAAGGATTGGAATCCTACGAATAAATCAAACAATTTGAGATGCAAAATTCCAGTTGATTCCAACCCTTAGAACAGGGAAGGCAATAGCAATAATTTTCACAAACTTATAGGCAGTGAAATATCTCAGAAAATCTCCCACATTGCCTCTATTATAATTGAAGGAAAAAAATCCCAATTAAATGCAACAGTGGAGAGTGCTCCATCCAAATGCAACCACAGTCTGGTCTTTGGGCTCAAGATTCATGCTTATACCTTAAAAGAAGGCTTAGAGAATTGTAATTCTGTGAGAAAAAAATGTGCAAAGATGACTCAAAGTGTGCCAAAATCATTGATACTACACAAGCATTAAACTGGGGAAAATTTTGGACAATATAAAATTCTTGACCCATTTTCCCCAAAGGAGCAGAAAATGGGCAAACAGGCTCACAAGTTGGCCAAGGCAAAGACATTGGCAGAATCATCCATCTCGCATGAACAGATTCGGGAAAACAAAGAACTTGCAACAATGAGGTAAACCTATTCACCAGAAAACCAAGCAATCAATTAAAATAAACATGATTCGGTGGAACCCAATTTGGAAGCAAACTCATCAGCACTGGGTTCAGCACAATCCCCAACATTACAAATTACAACCCAAACGGGATTGGAAATTAACAATTGAATTTTTCAGACAGAACTGTGCCCAATGAGAATACACATGTGCACCATAATGATAAATTAAAAGCAAACAAAGGCAAGAAGGGAACCAAAACAGCAGTAATGAAAGGGGCAGAATATACCCCAATACCTACTCATCATTATGGCACCCACAGTAAGGACGCAAAGGTAAGCAAAAAGGGAGAGGGAGTAGGGCCAGGGGGCCCTGCTAACCGCTCCTGAGGCGCACTGGGCGTCTCAGTTGAGATAGGGATGCTGAAAATATCAGGACTCAAGGCCTTAACGTCTCAGGCACAATAAGTTGAGTCTCCTGTGAACCCCACCTGTGGATATCCTGGTGGTGCAGGAAACCCACTGTCCACAGGGATAGGATGAGGCATGGCTAACATGCTCCTTCCAACAATATCATTTTGGTCACAACACTGTGAGGTGATAGTACGTGTGAATCAAAATCTTAAATTCATTAATAAAAATATGTTTTTGGATGGCTGCATACTAGCCATAGCTTCTCATGGTACAAAGTGGTGCACACAATAGCCTGTGTGCATGCACTGAACAGTGTAATGGACCGTTGAGAGTTTCTATTGGCTTTGACACTTCCATCTTCCAGCAAACACCTTCTTTATGGGAGACATGAACTGCTGTAATAACCCAAACACTGACTGATGGCCAAACAATGGAGATACCACAAGGGCATGTGGAACTTCGCACGTTAAAAGCCACCTTGGGCCTATATGATCTTCTACCTAAACTGTTGCCTCTACTGCAGAACATGACACGCCCACATGTGCACAATGGCAAACTTATTTCTATGTCACAAATAGACCTAATACTTGCACCGCTAATTTTCTATTACCAAATAAAAAATATAAAACTACAAAAATCAAATTCTTCAACCATCAGCTAGTTTTGGAGTCCTTCACACTGGCAAAAATGATTATCCAAGCACCCAAATGGGCAGAATATGCCCATAAAATTTATCTGAGTTGGAATTTCACTCCTGGTGGATGAAATATCTTCAACAAGAGATTTTCAAACACCTTTTTTTGCTCATACCTACTGATCATTTGGGAACATTTCAAAAATCAACAATACAAGTTAAACACACAGTTTAAAGAAAGTACAGGACAGCTTTACCATCATTAAACGCAGTTTGGCTGAAATTAATTACCTGGAAAATAATGTCCCACGCACAGGATACAGCCCTGGATGGGGGTACAAATGGGCAGAGGTCTATGCATGACTAAACACCTTGATATGCAAACACCATCACCGCGTTGATGTTCAATACAGAGCAAAAACCCTAAAAATGGAGAAACTTCTTCAAGAAATTATTTTCCAATAATTTTATGCCCAAAAGAACATGGTAGCCTGCACACAGGTCCAAAGACTGGATAATTCCATAGTGAAACATCCAAGGAAGTTGCAACTAAAGTACACATGTTTTATACAAATTTATATAAATCCAATCCAGTCAAATCATAAAAAACCAAAACTTCCTCACTATGAACATATTGGCACCACGGTTCAAACTATTGAATTTAATTAAACTAATAGTATGTTAAGAATTATGGGAAGTGATGCATGGTGCACCATGAGGTAAATGCCATGTACCTTATGGGCTTCCCTATGAACTTTATAAAAAAATATTTTAACAACATTTCTATCATTATTTTAGCTTCCAAGAATAAGTGCATTATGGAAAAATGCCTTTTACTTAGATACAAAGAAGCACACCCAGTCACTCTATTCAAAAAAAATAATTTAAAAAATATCCAATTTGTGCCCACTCCTTGACTAATACTTTCACTAAACTTTTCACAAAAATTATGGCCAAGCAATTAGAATTTGCAACTGAGGTGTATCCCCATCACCATATGGTTTTGTCCCAATAAGATTCATATGGGACATTATTCACACAGTTGCAAATGTCTGCCAATATAAAACTTCTGGAGCACTTGTATTTTTAGATCAACAGAAGGCATTTGACAGGCTGAAGTATACTTACCTTACAGCCTGCCTCCAAAAATTCAAATTCCCAAATAGGTTTATAAACTGGGTGATGCTGTTCACTGAGTCAGCCACCATGGCTGTGCGTTGAGCAGGTTTTTTAACTAACCCAGTTTTTTGACAGAGGGGACTCCAACAAGGTGACCCTCATAAGTCCTCTACTATTTAATTTTAGCATTGATCCCCTAATCTGGAACTCAAATGCCCACATCAATGGAATCAATGTATATAGTCAGTCATCAGTCAAAATGATGGTTTTTCTGACAACTGTGTGGAGGGATTATTTATTAACAAGGATGCCCGAATACTTGAGAAAATGATACAAGAATACACATCCATCAGCAACGCATAACTGAATGCTGAAAACGGAAGTTATATTCTTGGGAATATCAGACCTATTGGACGCCATCTGCCCTGGGAAAATATCAGACGTATTGGACGCCATCTACCCTGGGTCAACAAACCAACACATTATAAAGACTTTTCAATGGACATAGGGGAAGATCAGCAATTACTCCACTGGAACTTCCATTAACAACCAAGCCAGAAGCTGGACCTGTCCGCCACTTGGGGACATGTTTAGAGGCAGGAGGTTACGCCAACACCATGATGGAAGATAACTCCTAGATAAAATAACAAAACGCATTGCCTCCTTGCATGGTCATCATACAGGTTTAACTGGACGAGTTGCAATAAACAACAAAATACTATCAATTTTATGGTTTATAGCTCATACAATTGCTTTTTCTTCGTCCTTTCTTAACAAATTATTTGTCTTAATACAGGGATGGCTTTGGTATGACTATAGAGCCCCTGTGTTCCTTGAAACATTATTTGGCCCTAGGAGGGATGGAGATATGGGGCTAACTAATTATGTAGAGAAAGCGACCCATATACTAGGATCCTGGATAGCTCAAGTGACTAAACAAGCCTTCCAAACATACATTGAGCTATAACAGCAAGATATAACTTTGCCAAGTGCTCCGATTAGGGGATCCAAATCATCTAAATTCCTTAATTATATATTTGGCATCTCACCCAACTGCTACAGGACCACATGGCACTTCAGTAAACTTCAAACGAATACGTAAATCCTTGAGAAGAGAAGAGTGTAAGATCCAAATAAGCAGCCAGACCAGTCACTGAGGTCGCCCAAGGCTAACTCAAAGACAAGAAGTCAATGGAAAAGTAATCACTTACAACATAATTAAGTAAAACCCTAACACCATAGCCAGGATTTAATATCTGGATCAAATGGATATACTGTACATCTTGGAGACCCAAAGAATGGTTTGGAGATACGCACTCCACCCATTACTACAACCCATAATATGGGCTCATATATGGAGATGCATGAAGAGAGTGTATTGCATGGATGTATGGTCAAATGCAGCCCACCCTTCATGCACAATATGTGGCCAATATGGAAGCTTAGTACACCGCCTATAACAATGTTCAACGTCAGTAACTATCTTGAAAGAAGTCATGCGCTTATTCCGTCAAAGCAATGGACAATCTTTCAGATTATCTAGGAACATGTTTGATTTCAATATAGATTCAGCAATTCACCCATTTTTACGGGCATTTATTTTAGAAATAGCACTATGGACAATACATACCATAGTATTGATTTTATTTACAGGAACAACGCCTACTCTCCAAGAAGCAATAAATCGTTTTCACTACCATATATTGGAACATTTTCAAGCATTGTTGTTTGTAAACATGACTCCACGCAACAGAAGGAAAATAAATTCATTGTTCCCCATATGGTTCCTAAATATTGACTCATTCCTTCACTCATGATGCATACAAGTATAAGTTGGCATAATTCCCCCCATCGTCCTAAACCTGGCGGTCCTGGCTAGCATTAGGAGGAGCTAAGAACCCTATGGGGTGTCCTTTTGTTTTATTATATTATTATTATATTATCATCAATAGATCAGAAGTGTACGTCCTCTGTTCGACCTTCCCTGAAAAAAAAACGAGGAAAAATTAATAAAATTATTAAAAGTGTTCCTAAAGGACCGATGAACCATTAAAGCTGATTATGTCTTTATTTTGGTTAAGTCCTAAAGAAGGACCTCTGAACCAAAGTATATAATTAAGTCTGAAAAAATAAGACCTCTTAACCATGAAAACTGGTAGATCAAAGTATACCCAGGAACCAGTTTGGGGGAATAATAAAAAAAGATTGGCCGCTAAACTGAGTATAGGTCAGTCCCATAATATTTTAAATTTTTAGATTTTATTCAGGGAAGGTCGACCATGGTTAGGACACTTCCAATAAACACCAACTACAAAACACCAAGAAAACTAGATGTACCCCTGAGGAGTCGAAGCTACCTCCTGTTGCCAGTAGGACTCCCAGTGAAAGGAAGAGGGGAAATGACAGTGGAGGCCTGGGACAAAATGAGCATGTATGAAAGAAAGGATCCAATGAGAGGAATTAGATGATGAACTAGGATGAGATCAACCAGCGTTGGTGAAATGGCAGGTGGCCAAACAACCAAGCCTGAAAAGTGATCTGTGAGGTGGGTGTGAAAGCAACGAACAGCTTCACGGAGCATTGGGGTAGTGCCAGACAGTGCATCAAGGAAAGTAGTGTGGATCATCCATAGTGCTATTGCAACAAGTAATGCATGGAGCGATGGGGGATAAGGGAGGTCATAGAAAAGGCGAAGATGTTTTTAGTCAGGCTGAAAGCCTGCTCACGCTCCTGGCAAAAGAGGCGCATAACGTCCCACCAGATCGCCTGTGATGGTGGGCATTCTTTCAAGTGATGGTCTAATGACCCATATTGACTGCATACAATGCATGAAGATTGAAAGGCATCAGACCACTCAGCCATGCGGTACACCTTTCTCATGCATCTCCACAGTAGGGCGTGAATCTTGGGTTGTAAAAGAGGATGGTGAGTGTACCTCCAAATGTCCTTTTGAGTCTCCAAAGAGTATGGATGTCCGGCTTGTCAAGGTAGTCAACACTGGCAATTTGGAAAGACGTTGGGGTACCAGATTGTCTAAAAAGACTTACCCACAGACTTCTTGTTTGAAATGGGGAGTAGGTCGACCTCTCTGAGCGGTGTGCCCACTGATGCTGATTCTCCACTATGCGCTTTGTATGGAGAGGAGAATTTGTTTAAAGCGGGGTGACGTCCCATGAGGGCCTGCGGCAGAGCGATGAGAGGCCAGATAGTTAAGTAGAGAATGGGGGTTTTTAGGATTGTGAGGCACCAGGTTCAGGAAAAATTTGAGCGGGCCTCACGTTAGTAGTTTTGGGCTGGGAGTGTGGGGTTGGTGACTGCAGTGATCCAGATGCCAAGTATTTTAGGCTGCATGGCCTCAAATTTGAGCAGGCCCATACCACCACTATGGCGAGGGCAAAATATGACATCAAGGCGCACTGGTGGAGGACGGCCTAACCAAAGCCACCCTTGTAGGAGGGCGTATAAAGAGGTGAATAAAGAGGGGGAAAAGGCGATAGCATGGGCCAAAAACTAGACTTTTGACAGGAGCATAGAGTTGGCAAGCACATCCTGGGCTAGGAGGGTAGTATGGTCGGCTCTGAGGGATGTGATGCACTTTGGGACGTTGTCAAGGATGTGATGATCCATTACCAATTAGGCGTACCCTACCGCCTCCAACCATACTCCCAAATGGTGCACCGGACCTTCAGTGGGTCTCGGCACAAAAGGGAGCACAAGCGGGGCAGAATGAGGTGGGCAGAGCAATCGACAGAGAGCTAGCTGCCAAAGCAGGCTGATTACAGAGCGCTGGTGACCAGCGGTCTTGGTACCAGGATGAGGAGAATCATTTTGGTTTTGGATACATTAAGGGCGGCGTTACTGATCCTGGAGTAATCCTGGAAAGTAGCCTCCAGCGCTTGTGCATCATGGTTGTCAGACACCCCAACCACACAGTCATCAGCGAATGCCAGCATCCTAACAGGTGCTTGGCATTGCATATGGACACCAGCAAGGCGGAATTTCACATTACAAACATTGTATCAAGGCTGAAGTTGTATAATAGTGGACTTAAAGGGTCCACATGGTGGAGACCCTTTTTGATGGTGAACCACTTCAGTGAGGAAACCAGGGCCATGCACAGCCATAGTGGCAGACTCCATGAGAAGCATAACTTAATCAATTAACCGGCAAGGGAGGTGGAACATGTGGAGGCAGGCTTTGAGGTAATCTCAGTTGATCATAAAATAAGCCTTTCTTTGGTCTAAGAACACAAGCGCCACAGTAGCCGTGGATTGGCAGACATTAGCTACGGTGTGAATCTTGTCACATATTGACCGCTTGGGGATGAAACTGAATTGCTCAGAGGAGATTACATCAGAAACAACTTCCTTTAGGCGGTTGGCCATGATCTTAGTGAATAACTTAGTAACTGTATTAGTAAATGATATATAGCGCCAATTTGCCAAGTACAGATTATCCCCTTTCTTATACAGCGTTATCATGTATGCCTCCTGACCCCAGGAAGGAGGCGCGTTTTCAAGAGAGATTATTAATTGAGGCTAGCATCAGAGTGTATCAATAATTAAGATTTTTTTGTAGAACTCATATATAATCCCTCTTGGCCTGGGCACTTCCTGTGCGGTAAACCATGAACGGCATACCAGAGTTCATCCTGAGTAATTAAATTCATCAGCTCTGGGTAATGGGAAATGGTACAGATATGTGCACCATTGAGAAACTTAATAATTTCAGCCATTTTGACTGGTTCAGATTTATACAACTCAGAGTAAAATACTTGAGCTTTAACTGCCACGGCAGATGGAGTTTATGCGATGAAGTTGTCTAGCTACCTTACTTGTGTGCAGGCCAGGCTCTGTTGCAGTGCAAAGAATCTATGGAAAAAGTAGGTGGAGAATGTGTCACCTGCTGTATTATTTTTTGTTTATACTGAACACAAACGCGATGTTTGTGTTGTCTTACCAGTGCAATTAGATGAGATGACACTCCTGCCCACTTACAAATCAAAGCTGGGCTGTACCCTGCAGCAGGAAAATTTGACTCCAAGTGGTCCAATTCCACTAGCGTGCACTTAATGAACGCTGAGGCAGCCCAAGAGCGACGCAATGAGATGTGGCATGCCTGAAGGATGGTGTTTGCTTTGAAGGTAGACCAGGTATCAAGATGATTAGCAAAAAATGGTGTTGAGAACTCCAGTGCCAAAGTTTTGGTGTCCACCCATGAGGAATTCTTGGCCACGTGATCTCAACTGGACAAAGTTTGAAATTTTGGCTCCTGTGTCGCTGGGCTTGATAAAGTAAAAAATTGATACCAGTCTGTGGTCAGAGAAATCAACTTTTGTCATTATAAAGTGTGCAATAGGGGTTGAAAGTTCAATAGGGCAAGAGTGATATCAATGCAGGACACAGACCTCATCTGACCATTGTGCATATGGGGCTAAACATGTTGGGTAGCAGAAGAATGTTTGAAGAGGTTATCAAAAAGCCTCAGGTGTCTTTAGAACGCGGAGTTTTATTTGCCCCTGTTGGGGTGTAGGCGTTGAAGGTTAGCGGTTGGTGGCTGGGTTGGCCCAGCAGTTCAGGTCACCCCCACAAATGGATCAGGTGGAAGCTGGAGGGAAGTTATGGCTGAGAAAAATTCTCAGAGAACCCACGCATAGGTTGGGGTGTAGGTATTAGCAATAGCAAGCACTTCATCATCCCATGAAATGTACACAACCAGCACGTGTCCATTGAGGTATGAATATTTAGAAATAGATGTAAAACTATGAGTTGCACATATAAGCACCCCACAGTGCAGAGACCAAAAAGAAAGGGAGGAGAGGAGCATGGTTGCCCATGTTTTCCAGGCACCGTGTAGAGAATGAGATTCCTGAATGGCCAGGATGTCCATAGGTAAATTTTACTAAAAAACTCAGTTTCCTAGCCCGGGACAGCAAGGCCTTGAGTCCAGCGATTTTCAACATTCTTATTGTGAAGGATTCCCTATCGCACCTTAGTTGCAATGGGAAGGGCCCTCTTGCCCTTCCAGCGCTACTTAGTCAGCATCTGCTTTTTGTGATTGGGTCTTGTTCCCATTTATGAGGCCTTAAGGATTTCCTTAAAGCTGGGTTTAGTATTGTTTTTGGTTTTTTTGATTTTAGTTTGTTTTTGAAATGGTGTGCTCCTGTGGCGAACTATAAGATGTTTACAAAAACTCAGTGGGGAATAGGTTTGGAGAATCAGTTTCAATTGGTGCTTGGTAATTTTGCTTGGGTAAATCTGACTTATCCATCTGGTCTGCAGGTATGTGGGCTCAATCTAATTGTTGAGCAGATTCTTGAGATACTTCAGCTGTGAATAACTTGATGTCATCTTGGGTCTGGGCTGGTGGGATCACAGATGTGGCTGTAGCCTCTGCCTTAGCCGCTGCCCTATTGGAGTGTTTGGCCTTTTTGTGCTCTTGCAGGGACACGAGTTTTACCTGAATGTAACACCCCTGCGCGCCCCATGGGAAGGCGGCATCAGTGTCAATAACATGCTCATAATGGGAATCTGCACCACCCATTGCGTCAGGGAGGATTTTGTTTTGATTGATGCCCTCTCTGAAAGATCATGTTTGTGCCTTATGGCCAAAAGAGTGACAAAAAGGTACAAATAGGAGGCGCGCTATCTATTGTAACATGGAATGGGTGGGATTTCTGCCCATCAATATTTACAACTGTGGTGTGGGGAATTTGTGTCAATTCTTTCATAATGACCGTGGTTGGAGTAATCAATGCAATTGCTTTGCCCGTGCTAAGCTCCAGCATAAGCATAAAGCGCTGCATTTCAAAGGATTGTAGTTCCACATATAATCTAAGCCCAACTAAGAGTGGTGCTATAGAACTTTGCATTTCATTGTTGTGGGTAGAAAGTCAAAAGCAACAAAAATATGGTTGGATTTGGTCCAACGCATGCGCTTCGTTTTGACCACCCATTAACCATCTTAGAGATCAACCACAACATGTACCTGTGAAGCGTCATCCACTGCTTTCTTAATCTCAAACCTGAGATCCAACCACCTGTGGGTCATAGAGTGCAATGCAAAATATACTGCAGCTTGGAAGTGTTTGTGCACATCTCCACAAAACTTTTCCTAAAATGCCGTTAAGTTAATATCCAGGAAACTCAAAACCCATGCTCCACTGATGACAGAGTCTGGAAATGCGGAGCTTTGATGAACTGGTTGCATTTTGCTTGCCAGGCTAAAATCTCTGGCAAAATACTCACCACCGTTTTATTATTATTATCTAGGCCACCAGTGTCGCTGAGGCATATAAAAACTTGGGACAGTGCGAATACTGACCCTGTGCCCTTTACTACGCTAGCACAACATTTACTCAATTGGAGTGCATACTCATCTCCTCATATTGAATAAAACTTACCAGTCTTAATTTGAATCGAGTGCAATTAGTGATTGCAATGAGAAAGGAAAAATGAATGTCAGATCCCAAAAAGAATAAGAAAAACATAATAAAAAAGATAAAATATATTATAAAAACACATAAAAAGTAGTAAAATAGTCCATTTTATAATTTTTTAATTCTTTATCCTTGCCTTGGTGATGATTCTGCCTTTAACGCCTCTTGGGGAGGAAGGTTGTATGATAGCAGGAGTAAACAAGATATCAAAATTAATTTGAGAGCAAACACTAGTGAGGGCTAAACCCACCCAAAGCTAAGTTCTTTGAGCAGAAGATGAGCCTTGTGAGAAAGTGACCAGGGGAAGTGAAATCAAAATTTTAGTACTGGCTAAGCGTAATACCTTGGCTCAGAAAGGAAAACAGAAATAAAGGAAGAGGCAATCAGAGAATAACTCCAAGTAATCCTTATATGACACCTGCACTGGAAGATTAGTATTGAGTGATTGCCGTCAGGCTTCATTAAGGACGTTTGATATATGGGCTGGTATGGTTCAGGTATACAGGAAGGTTGTTGCTGAATCATGCCTCCGATCAGAGCCATTAGTGGGAGATATCAATGTAAAGCGCAAGAGATGAGATAGTCATGCAAAAAGCAAACGGCATTCTGAAGGTGATGGCTGCAAGCTTCCTGTAACAGGGAGCAAAAAAGAATGATTGAAGTTAGGGGAGTCTGGTAGCTTTGTGGCCAACTTCAAAAAACTTATCCAGCGAAATAAGGGGCGTAGGCTGCAACAACCCAATCTAATATGCATCAGAGATTGTTGGGGTTAAGGGCCTCTTTTACTTTTCTTAAATATGCATACAGGAGCTCAAAGTGTTCATGTTTACCTCTAGATAATTCAATCAAAAGAACATCCAGCTTTTACTATTGGCCTAGATGAAATAGAAACGCTGGAAGCAAATCTAAACTAACATGTAACGATTGACTTATATTGGAAAGCATGGTTTCAGAAGTCTAAATTATTATGGTATTAGCCAAAAACGTAGCTGAATCCAGAAAAGTGTCAAATTCCATTTAGCAACAGGTGGAAGTGGGAGATTTGGCCTCAACTCATTTGAGATAGTGTCCACTCTAGTTTCATTGGGATCAGATACTGTTTCCAGTAATTCAGTGAAAGGATTAGCCATACTTGCTTGACTTAAAGAATGGGTCCTGGTGGGTCAATAAATGAGATTTCTTTTAGCGGCACATTTCATCATTCAGAAGAGGCGAGCATATTCACCAGAAAGATTGTCCAGATTTTGAGGTACCAAGAATTAGATCAATCTGACATACGAGCTGACCAAGCTGGGGGATATGTTGGGCTTTTTATATTTGTCCATATTATCCACCTTGGTATAGATTAAGCTTGAAATTATTTTATGTGGTAAAAATAATTTCTAATTTGTAACTTAAGCTCTTCAAAAGAAAAAAAAACAAAAAATAATATGAGGAAAAATTCTTAAGAAAAAAAAAGAACAATTATATATAATCATTCTTATTTTTGCAATGAGAAAATGCATTGGCAGTAGTCCCACCTGCCTAGGTTAAGGAGGGGGTTCAAGGAATCAAGGACGCCAAACCAAGATCTCTTAAAGACGAAGGGTTGTATAACCCTGACTGAGGAAAAAATGATTTTCTGGGATTAGCATTGACATAAACAACTGGCTAGGACAGCATGGCAGTAGTCATGAGGACTGCGCTCTGCAGAGGTGGCAGCAAGGAAGGTAAGAGGAACCACAGGCCAAAATTTGTCATGAGCAGCGTTAGATGTGGAAAAGGATGTACTCTTCAGGAAACTTTGAAGTATTTGGCCTGGGCCAAGGTGGCATTCTCCTATCACAATCTTACTTTTGCTTAAAACCTAGGCAAGAGGGAGCATATGTTAAATTTTTTTCTACATTTCCAGTTTCCTAGGTTAAAGAATCTTCTGGTTTGCTAGGGGATAACTCCTTCTAGAGGATAATTTGGATAAAAAATAATTTTAATATTGGTTTATTTTGCAAACGGATTTTGGTGTAATTCACTAGGTTTAGTTCTTCTGGGGTTGATTCATAAAAAATCACAAATTTCATTGGATAGAGTTTCCAACTTAATTTATCCATCGTAGTTAATCAATGATTAACTATTAAATTTGCTGATTGGGATTGGACAAGTTTCATCACTGAATGATTAAAGAATTATTCATGAGTTGTGAAGCGAGTGATGCTGCTTGCAACTTGAATTGACCAGTTGGCTTGCGACCTGCTATAATGGGTAAAGAGACCATTAACTAAGACTGTAACTAGCCAATTGTGGTTGGTTCGCTGTGATTGAGAAGAAACGTTAGGGCACGTTTCCTTTCTCTTTCCATTTTAGGTTTCTGGGATGTCCAACAGCAGAATCTTAGCCTGATGGAAAAGCCCATCACCAGAAGAGACCTCAAAGAGAAATTTAAAGGAAACGGCTGCTGTTTCCTTACTGAGGCGCCAACAGAGGTTTTGGGCGCCACGTCCCACTATAAATTCCATAGTTTTTATAATAAATAAAGCAGATCTATGTCAAAATAAAATTCTATTTATATTAAGTTTATTACTGTTTTAATGCATTAATTGTTGACTCTTTTGTGTGATAAATAGTAATGATCATATATCCTTGAAGAGAAACAGACCTTTGAAGTAGATTTCCGCTGAATCAGCATGATGGGAACCAAGGCCAAGGACCTCTGAATCTAGTATTAAATCAAGTTCCACCAGAAAAGGGAATAAGTCCCTAATTGTCATCATCATCAGCATCAAGTGGACCATTCCAAGTTTAGCGTTGTATCACCCATTTTCCTGGTTATCTATATTCAGCTATGGAAAATAGTCTCCGTACTATTATCAGTTATATTTCTACATTAATATCAATCATGTTATAATTGCACATAAGAACCAATCCTGTGCAGTTAATCTCTGTGGATTGATAATAACAGACCCAGATTTTACACCATGTATCTTGGGAGGCTAAGCATATCAGCGAAGAAACTGCTTCAATAAATGGTTTATTCACTTAGTTTGTTTTTCAAATTGGTTTTGTATGCTGTCAGATTCTGGTGATTGATTTATAAATAGCCTTGACAACCATCAGATTGGGCCGATTACCCTTTCAACGCTTATCTAACACCTATATTCTCACCCCAAAGCCTATTGCAATCATACATTTCGGGCCAAATATCTCAATATCAATTCAATCAACTCTTGTATCAAAGCGCTCGGCCTGAATATGCTTGCATATTGTGGCCAAATTAAATGCATCAAAGCTCGGCAATTGGTCCTGATTATTGGGAACACAATCAGCTTACTTGTATACAAAACCATTCAGGACTAACCCAAAGTTAACGTCTGAAAATCCCATGGACCATCAGACGAATGAGAATATAATCAATTTTCTGCCTTAGGGCGAAATTTGTATGTTGATCCGCGTAATTGGCATGATAGCACTTGCACATGGTCTGCCCAAAAGGGAGTCCCTAGTGCTATTGAGGGAGAAACCTGATGACATTCCAATTAGGGGTGCATCATTTACTTCAATTAAAGCCAATATTTCGCAGAAAGTGTATTTCATCAGCAGTATGACAAAACTGAAATCCAGAAGATTCTAGGACAATTTTGCATGCTTTTATCGCAATTTTGTACTGAAATCTTTCCTATATTGAGTTTTCTTACCACCAATAAAGTTAAAAAAAGGTATCAGTCATTATCAGTTTAAGGACTGAACTGAGGTAGTAAAATATCTGTTGAAATTTTGTGCTTGAATATGGCCAGGAGATGCCCTAGAGGTATAAATACCAGCGCCTGGCCAAATGACTGATTATCTAATAAATAGCTTATAATAAAAGCTATATTTTTTCATCTCTTTCCTGGTTTTCTCATTGAATCCTTTCTTTGGAGAAAGTGTCGACAAGCTGGACAGACTAATCCACAGCTTGTATATCTACCTGCCTTGGAAGAAGTTCCCAAACACAAAGGGAAATTATGCCTGAAATTAGCTGGAAGAGTTGAGGTGAATATAGTAGGCCTAGTGAGATTTTGAATGATCTATATACCATAAACTACAGGCACTATCAGGAATCAATCATTGGAACTTTAACCCAAATAGATGTGCAGTATAACAATTAACAAGTGAGTTACCCTCAGATTTTCACAACTGGTGCTTACTCAAAACTGGTGACACTTTCCAAAATGGATTCCAGTAACCAATTCCTGGCAGATTCGGCCAGACAAACAAGCGACATCAAAATGAAAACTAGTGACAAGTCAATCTCAGATTGTTTTCCCAGTCTCAAGGCTCCAAAGCTGGTACCTCCTGCACCTGATATCTTGTCAAAGTGGGGGGAGCTCATGCAGCAAAACCAGCTGTCCCAAATAGGGATGAGGATATTATTTAAACAACAAGGAATTTTTAAAAATCTGGACAGTTGTGTTGAGATTGCAGGCCAGAAACACTGAAAACTAAGGGAATTTGGGAACTCAGAATGCAATTATCAACTGCAAATTCCCGTGTAAATAGTACGGGCAAATACATTAAAAAGCATAACGTTCAACCAATCTTTTCTGAAGAAAAGCATGTCAACCTCAAAAACAAAGTGGCAATGCTCACCCAGCTATGACAAAAGAGAAAGCTCTGTCCATTCGGCCAAAAAACAGTTTGGGAAAACTAAGAACTGAACTCATGCATCAGAATCCATTAGTTCAGAGCAAAATCATGAAACTGAATAATTGGAAATTGACACCAATGCATAAACTGATATTTCGAACATCCATTCTATGCCTAGAATCCTGGAAGCAATCCCAACTCCAGATACTTCCCAGCGGGAAAGAGGGCCAATTATGGGCGATGATACACCAAGACTTCAAGAAGAAGTAAAACTTCTGTGCCCAAAACAGGGCGAGATGACTTCAAACCATTGAATTTACCAAAATCTAATTAGGATAAAAATGTTCACTCTTTCCTCAAGTTATTTGAAAAAGCAATGAGAGGAGCATCAGACCACGCAAAAGGATTACCACTGATTAACTCACTCAATGCACATAGCTGTGACCTCGTTATTCCCTATTTAGGTGACTATTGGTCCTATATGGATGCCAAAATTGCAAAAAAACAGTTTGGAGGGATTGAGAACCTAGAAACCCTAAAAAGAGAGCTTCCTAATATTGTATTCAAACAGAATGAGACTATTAAGGACTTTGAGGATAAATTCTTCCATGAGGCACAAGTTCTGCATGGGCGCAATGCAATAGATAAGTTTGACGCCAAGATTGCATTGGAGCACGCAAATATGCATTTCTGTGAACTACACAATGTCATGTAGCCCGCATTCAATGGAAGCTTGGAAATCCAAGAGCTTACCAATTAATTGAAAAAGTTGTTCCCGGTTTTTCAATATTCCTAATCAGGCCAAAGATCAGCAAAAATCCCGATTTTTTGGGCCCAAAAAGCAACACTATGTTCGACCAGGGTGAAAAAATACCAAAATACTAACCAATAATTTGAGCAAAAGCAGCAAACTGGGCCGATTACATGCCACAAATGTGGTCAACAAGGGCATTTTGTTAGACAATGCTACAGACGGTCCAACAAAAAGCCTGGGGTCAGCTTTGCTCTAGAAATCAACAGCGACAGTGAGGCGGGAAAAGAGCAAGTGGAGTAGAGGCGGAAATCTCCAACTCCACCAAATTTCAAACCATTCCACTTGACCCTGGTGAGCTCTTTAGGGCCGAAGATGTTGCTAAAAATATCCATATCGTGCTAAAAATGTAATGATGGTCACTACTTGGGCCACAGCAAAAGTAATTAAACCCTTGAAAATAGACAGAGAAGCCAAGCAGAGGTATCAAAACCTTACGCAAAGCAAATTATTGATCAGGGTTTGGACCTACAACCCAGATGTTCAACCAACCTACCTAAGCTTAAGAACTTTTAAGTAGCTACTCCCATGAAGACCTTAGCAGATAACTTCCCAGATATTTGCTCAAGCCTGAAATCACATCTGGAATTGGCAACAGTAACAACATTCACATAATACATACCTCTGAAAACTACTTTGAATTTACTTATGTGGACATAGCAGTGAACAAGGTGCGAGTTCAGGCCATTGTTGATAGTGGCGCTCCTATCAGTATAGTCAGTACAAAATTGGTTAAAAAACTGAAAATTGCACCTGATGTTGCCCACTGCCAGGAATATGGAACCACTGGAGTGCATACCACCAAATCGCTGGGCGCCTACAGTACCCCACCTCTCAGATTTGGATCTATTGTAGTAGCAGCACCTGATATAGTATTGCCAAATACAAACTATGATATACTAATTGGGACTGATTTCCTAAGAAGATATGGAGTTGTTACCAATCATAAGGACAATACTCTCACCATTCTTGGCCAGACCATTTCACTTTACTATAACTATGATAAGGCAGTTGAGAAAAAGAAATCCAGCCTATTCATAAATCTGGCCTACAAAGATGGTGTCATCCCAATTGAGTATTCCAAAGCTTAGTCAAAGGTAAAACCACTACCCACTCAGATTGATGAGTCCAATGACATTCTACTTCGATCAAATGAGACCATCACTATAACATCTGTAGAACAAGTAATTGTCCTAATGGTACTAACAATTAATATCCCAGAAGGACTTTATGTTAAAGTATATCAAACATGGTCTAAATCTCGATTCAAATCAAACATTGCCCCTGCTATTATCATTCTGGGCCATGGAGAAATACATATCTTATGTGAAAACCTGAAAAATTGGCCCATCTCAATCAGGTGACATCAAACAATCGCTTTTCTGAATCTGTTCCCTACCATGGAAATTCACTCATTCCATGAGTTCAGAAATTTGTCGAATTAGGGCTCCCAATAAGGACCAACTCAGCATAAATAATGTTGTCTCTATGGCCAATTTAAGCAACCTGACCAACTCTGAGAAAGGCCAAGATCAGGAGTTATTCTCTAAAGATTGGGATCATTTGCACAAGATGATATTGACTTGGGATGTGCTAATGGTGTCACCCACAAAATTGATACTTGAGATCATTAACATATTTGATTATGCACAATTAAATGCTCGAAATCATCAGAAAAGCAGTATCCAAGGAGATTAAGAACTCCTTGATTGTGGCATGCTAATCCCTTAAAAAAGTCCGTGGGCAGCACCAATTTTAATAATTAAGAAAAAGGATGGAAGCAACTGAGTAGTCATTGATTATTGGAAGTTAAAATAACATCACAAAGAAGGACTTGTACCCACTGCCATGAAATGATGAAGCATTGGATAGGCTAGGGGGCTTGAAGTTCTTCTTGGTAATGGACCTTATCAGCGAATATTGGCAAATAGAACTTCCCAAAGAGGAGCTCGAGAAATATGCATTCATAACCCAAGAGGGCCTATTCCAGCTGACGAGAATGCCTTAAGGGCTCTACAATGCCCCGGCTACATTCCAACGAGCAATGGACACAATCCTGGGAGATTTGAAATTGACATGTGTACTAGTGCACCTTAACAATATTAACGTTTTCAGCCGCACTTTTAACGACCACCTGGAACACTTAGAGGAGTTTTTCATAAGGCTAGCTGCTGCAAACTTAAAAATCAAGCACAGAAAATGTCAGTTTTTCAAAGACCAACTGAAATACCTCGGATTTGTGATTGATGAAGTGGGTCTTTGGCCCCAACCCTCTAAGCTGGATGCCATCTAAGAAAATGAAATGGCTTGAATCCAAGCGCAATATTCAATTATTCCTAGGCATGATTAGGTACTATCACCAATTTATTGCTGACTTCACACTACTTGGAGAGCCGCTTTTCTATCTGCTTAAAGATAAGGTCTCATTCGACTGGACTCCAGCTTGTCAGGATGCGTTTGACCAACTCCCATTGGCCCTATTGGGCATGCCTGTTCTTCAATAATTGGACTTTGATTGTGAATTTATTGTCCAAACTGATGCATCCCAAACAGCAGTGGGGGCCGTGTTATCCCAAGTTAGAGAAGACGGTGAAGAACATAAAGTTGCCTTCACTAGTTGGACCTTAAATGTTTATAAAGGGAACTACATGGTGACGGAATGGGAATGCTTAGCCATCATATATGCTTGCAAGCAATTCTGGGTCTATCTTCATGGCACTCGTTTTAAAATTGTTACTGATCATGCTTCCCTAAGATGGTTAACCAACTTAAGAGAACCTGAGGGCCGATTAGCCCATTGGGCATTAAAGCTTCAAGCTTATGACTACACCATTTAGCATCAAGCTGGGGCAAAACACCAAAACGCTGACTTTCTATCCCGACTACCCACCATCGCAACACTTAGTCAGGCCGCCAATGAGTTGGTTATGAAAATGATCAGGGGAGAGTATCAAGAAGGGCGAATCCTTCCAAAAAATACTATCAGATCGACGAAAAAATACAACCATTGAAAATGGGACACTTTACAAAATTATAAGGACAAAAATCCTATTTTCTCAAGACCATCAGCTCAAAAAGATTTAGTAATGGCAGCGCATAAGGCCATAGGGCATGTCAAGTTCAGTAAAATGAAAGAGCATCTGAAGCAATTCTACTACTGGGAATCAATGTATTTTAACATCCAAGAAATGCTAGAATGCTGTGCTGAGTGCCAAGGCGATAAACCATTCCAAAAAAAGCACATTGTACCAGCTTGTTCAGCCCAACTTTGCCTGGCACACTGTGTCTATCAACGTTGTTGGCCCACTTCCAACAAGCAATAAGAAGGCCAAGTACATATTTGTAGCCATCAACCACTTGACCTAATGGGTCAAGGCCAAGGCCATTTGGGAAGCGGGAGAAGCAACTACTGCCAAGTTCGTCCCTAAAAACATCATCAACAAACATAGATGTCCCCTGGTTATTCTGACTGATAACGGAACCAACTTTACTGCCAATTTCCTTTCCAAGATCAATCAATTAATTGTATTAAGAGGTGTGCTTTCTTCCCCATATCATCCTAAAACTAATGGGACTGTTGAGCGCACAAACGGGATGTTGGTTAACTATTTAGAAATTAAATTATTTAAACCATCAAAATGAAGTACTCATCTAACTTTGGCAGTCTTTGCCTACAATATCTCCTACCATTCATCAGCCAGGACGTCTCCATTTAAAATATTATATGGAAGTCACCCGTTCCTATCAACGCTGCTATATTCGCCCTAGAGGAACCTGGTGAAAAAACTTATACTCATTATGTCAAGTATCTTTTGGATGCTTTAATCAAACTATAAGCTCAGGCCTTTGACAACAGTTTTGCTGAAAAAAAAGGCCCAACATCAAGGACTTAGAGAATCGCTACACACTGGCCAAATTTGAAGTTAACAATGAAGTTCTACTTTGCAACACCCACAGATTGGGCTAATTGCAAAAGTTAGATTGCATCTGGGTTGGCCATTTGAAGTGATTGAGAAAATATCTAAGTACATATACACAATTAAGGATATTAGGACCAGCCATTTATACAACTGAGTCCATGCAAAATTCTTAAGAAGTTTCAATAAGCGGCCAATTAGTAAAAAAAAGTAAAAAGAAACAAAAAAAATGTTTAGATAACTTTTCTTTCCAATTACTATCACTTTTAGTAATATGATCTGATTCAAACAGCATAATTTGATAATCAACACCAGGCGAGATAAGTATAAATAATAAGGTAAAGAGCTGGGCGAATGTGGTAAATGGCAGTTGACCCAGACCTGCACCACCCAAAGGTACCAAACGCACAGGTACAAATGAAAATCTCAGCAAAATAAAAGACCTGAGGTGGCGCCTCCCTCAGGTTTCATCAATTTTTTGGTAAAATACTGCAGCTACTTGGAAGTATCCCAATCGCAACCACTGTCATTGGTGGAATATGGGATATAAGTTTTCCTGGGCGTTGAAACACTGACAATGTGGTAAAAGTTTGGCGAAGCCCAACAAAAATTTTTCCCACACATGGTGTACTTAACAACCCATACTATTTGCAGAGGTTGGGTAGATCTTAAGTTCAAAACCGCGGAAGAAACAAACAAAGCAGCAAAGGTCAGAGTGGTACTCGACCTTCCCAACAGACAGCAATTGGTCCCAACCAAATGCACCCGTTGGACTGAACCCAAAGACATTTTCATAATTTTTGACTATCTTCTGAACACACTGGCGCGCACAGTAGTCGAAAGACATCTCTGAGAAGGCTTGGAATCCTATGGAGAAATTAAACAATTTGAAATACAACGATTCCAGCTGATGCTGACCCTTAGCACAGGGAAGGCATAACAACAATTTCACCAAACTAGAATGTAGTAGAGAATATTACAAAAATCCCTCACATCGCATCCTTCAATTAATGGGAAAAAATCCCAGCTGTTCCGCATAACAGTGGAAAGTGCACCCCCCATTTGCAACCACTGCCAGGCCTTTGGGCACAAGATTCATGCTTGCCTCATAAAAGAAGGCCTGAGAGAAATGGAATTCTGTGAGGAGGAAATGGGCGAAGATGACTCAGAGTACGCTAAAGTCATGGATACTACACAAGCCTTCAACTGGGATGAACACGGGCAATATAAAATAATTGACCCTATTCCCCCAAAAGAACAAAAAATGGCCAAACAAGCTCGCAAGCTGGCCGCGGCCAAGGCAAAAGCAATTACAGAATCCACCATATCGCTGGAGCAGATCCAGGAAGACATGGAGGAATTTGAGTCCATGAACCAACCAGATCCCATAGAAACCCATACACCCAATCTGACCTGTTTGAATTCAGCAAAACCCAATTTGAAATGAATGCAGCACAATTGGGGTTCAGTGCACCCCCAGAAATTGTGGAATATAACCCAATTGGGAAGGAAAATCAACAATGGAATGCGCAAGAAAATAATGTGGCCAATAAAAACCCACAAGTGCACCACAATAACATATTAAAAACTAAGCAAAGACAAGAGAGGAGCGAAAACTGTGGCGATGAAAGGGGCAGAATACACTCCAACTCCTACTTATGGTTATGCTCTCCACAGCAGAGGTGCAGTGAAGAGCAACGTGAGCGAGGGAGTAGGGCTGAGAGGCCCTGCTAACCGCTCCTGAGGCGCATTGGGCGTCTCAGTAGAGATAGGGACGCTGAACATAGCGGGACTCAAAGCCTTAATGTCCCAGGCCAAGAAATTGAGTCTCCTATGAAACCCACCTGTGGATATCCTGGTGGTGCAGGAAACCCACTGTCCACAGGGAGAGGAGGAGGCATGGGAAAAAATGCTCCTAACAATATCGTTTTGGTTGCTCCACTGTGGGGTGATAGTACACGTGAACCAAAGCTTTAAATTTATTAATAAAAATTTGTTACTGGATGGCCGCGTACTCACTGTACCCTTCTCATGGCACACCGAAGTGCACACAATAGCCAGTGTGTACACCCCAAATGGTGCACATGACTGAAGAGAATTTCTCACAGCCCTAACACACTGTTTCTACCAGCAAATGCTTTCATAATGGGAGACATGAACTGCTGGATTAACTCAGAGATGGACCAATGGCCATACACAACGGAGATACCACAAGGGCAAGTGGAACTCCAATTACTAAAGGCCACCCTGGGACTATATGATCTACTGCCATAAAGGCAATCCCTGTTACAAAACATGACATGTTCACATGTACACAAAGGTACACTTGTCTTTATGTCGAGGATAGACCTAATACTCGCACCAATAATTTTCTGTCACAAAATTCAAAAATTTAAAACTGAAAAAATTGAATTCTCTGACCATCAGCTTGTTTTGGTGTCTTACAAACTGGCGGAACCAAGTATCCAAGCACCCAGATGGTGCAGAATACGACCAAAAAGTTTAGCTGACTCAGAAATTCAATCCTGGATGGAGGAAATATCCTCTCCCCAGGGTTTTCAAACATCTTTTTGCTCAGACCCACTAACCACCTGGGGAAACTTCAAAAAAGCAACAACCCAACAAATTAAACATACATCATCTAGAAGACACATGCAGTTTCAGCCATTACCAAACACACATTGGTTGAAATTGACCATCTAGAAACAAAATACCAAGAATAGGATACAGCCATGGATGGGGTCGCAAATTGGCGGAGGTTTCTTCTCAGCTAAACACCCTGATCCGCGAATACCAACACTGAGTTGGAGTCCAATATAAAGGCAGAAACATAAGAGATGGAGAAACTTGCTTGAGCTACTTTTTCCGCTGATTCCACGCCAGGAAAAATATGATAGCTTGAACACAAGTCTGTTGACTGGAAAAATCTATAGCAGAAACACCCAAATAAGTTGTGACTGAAGTGCACAGGTTTTATATGAAATTGTATAAACCTGAGCTGGTCAAAGCAGAAAAAATCTAAAAATACCTTAGAAGTGCACATATCGACACTGCAATTTAAAACAACAATTTAATTAACCTAATTTCGCGCGAGGAATTATGGGAAGTAGTACGCGGTGCACCAAGAGGGAAATGTCCTGGACCTGATGGGATTCCCTATGAATTTTATATAGAAATACTTTACTTACATCTCTAACATTCTTCTAGATTCCATGAACATATGTATTATGGAAACATGCCTCCTACCTGGAGGCAAAGAAGCCTACACGCTTTCTTTATTCAAGAAAGGAGACATATTAGACCTATTTAACTGGCGCCCAATTTCCCTAACCAACACAGATACAAAAATTTCCATAAAAGTTATGGCTAAACGACTAGGAGAAATTGCAACTGATGCAATATCCCCATCACAATATGGTTTTGTCCCAAGAAGATCCATATGAGATACCATCTACACTGTTGCAAATGTCTGCCAGTCCAAAACCTTTGGAGCACTTGTCTTTTTAGACCAACAAAAGGCATATGACAGGGTGAACTGGACTTATCTTAGGGCTTGCCTTCAAAAATTCAAGCTTCCAAATAGATTTATAAACTGGGTAATGTTGTTTATATTATCTTCAACCATGGCTGTTCAGGGAGCAGGCTTCTTAACCAACCCAGTTATCCCACAGAGAGGACTAAAAGAAGGAGACCCCTTAAGCCCTCTACTATACAACTTTAACCTAGATACCCTAATCCAAAATTTAAACACACTGCTCAAAGGAATCAACGTCAAGGTTCAACCACCAGTCAAAATGATGGCCTTCGCTGATGATTGTGTGGTGGGCATATTCAACAATCAGGACGCTTGTAAAATTAAAAAATAAAACAAGACAATTCAGCCATAAGTAACGCATCACTTAACACTGAGAAAACGGAAATTATACTCCTGGGGAAATATCAGACCAAGTGGATGCCATTTACACAGGGCCAACAAGCTAGTACAACATCAAGACTCCTGACAAGACATAGGAGGCGAAAATTAGCAACGACCTCACTGAAACTTCCATTCATCACCAAGCCAACAGCTGGCCCTGTTCGTCACTTGGGAGTATGGTTGGAAGCAGGAGGTTACGCTAACTCCATGATGGAAAATCAACTTCTAGAAAAAATAACAAAACGCATTACATCCTTACATGGACACCAAACAGGTCTAACAGGAAGGGTCACGGTAGCCAACTCTATGATTCTATCAATCATATGGTTCACAGCCCATGCAATTGCTTTCTCACCATCTTTCTTCAACACAGTCCACGACCTATTACAAGGATGGCTATGGTCCACCACAACCCCCCTGTACGCCTCAAAACCCTATTTGGCTCTAGAATGAATGGAGGTATGGGGCTTACTAATTAAGTAGAGCAAGTAACCCATATACTGGGATCCTGGATAGCTCAGGTGACAAGCCCAGATCTTCCAAATACACACTGGGCCAGAAAAGCAAGATATAACTTCACACATGCACTACAAATAAGTTACCCAGATTACCCAAACACATTAATCATATATCTGGCAACCCATCCCGCAGCTGCAGGACCACATGGCACTCCTGCACATTTCAAAAGAATACACCTAGCCATGAGAAGAGCGACATGGCGAATTCACATAAATGACCAAACCAGTCACTGAGGACGCCCAAGGCTAACTCACAGACAGGAGAATAATGATCAATATTCACAGAAAAGATAATAAGCAAAAGCCCAAATATTATAGCCAGGATAGACTACCTGGACCATATGGACATACCCTACAACCTGGAGACCCAAAGAAGAGTATGGAGATACACACATCACCCTCTACTCCAACCCAGGATAAGAGCACATGTATGGAGGTGCATGAGGAGTTTATACTGAACAGCTGAACGGTCAAACGCCAATCACATCTCATGTGCAATATGTGGTCCGTATGGAAGCCTAGCCCACAATTTAGAACAATGCTCAACATCAGTGGCAGTATGGAAAGAGGCATGCGTTTTTCCGCCAAGAAAACGGACATCCATTCAGCCTAGCAAGGAACATGTTCGCTATAAACATGGACTCTCCTATCCACCCATCTCTCAGGGCGCTAATAGTAGCAATGGCACTATGGACGATACATACAATGGTACTGGAATCATTCACAGGAGCAGCGCCAACAATCCAAAAAGCCATTCATCGCTTCCACAGCCATATATTGGAACATTTCTAAGCATGGCTGTTTGTACATATGACCCCCATAATAGAAGGACAATCAACACATGGTTCCCCATATGGTTCCTAAAAGTTGATCCTTCCTTCACACATGCTGCATCCAAGAATAAGCCAGCATTATTCCCTTCCCTACCGTCCTAA